>CM033647.1:121296874-121348242 GCA_019512145.1 Engystomops pustulosus
CCTTCACGCCCTGACGGTGGTGGTAGCCAGGTGGTACGTCTCCAAGCCGCGCGATGGGGGCAAAACCACAGAGAGTGTGTCGAACTGGGCGCTGATGTCCTCACCGACCAGCTCACCATGTGTGCCATCAGTGGTGGGCTTGATGCGTGACCAGGAGTGGGTTCCGGGGTAGTGCCACCACCGAGGGCCTGTCCAGAGGATGGTGTGCTCCAGATGTCTGCCACCATGCCTTTCCATATGTTGATCCGGGGTATCCACCGGACTTCGCCAAGATGTTTTCGTCTCAAAGTGTGAGTCCAGCGACGGCCTTCACAGAGAGTGGTGCTGGCCCCAGTGTGACTCGCAAACCAGGCCTTACCCAGAGGTCGCGTCCGATGTTCCCAAAAAAGCGAAGAGGCCAAAAATGTGGGCACAGAGGAGTCAAGACCACAAGGTATACACAGGCATGGGAAACCAACAGAGGTAGCTGGAAATGAGGTCCAGTGTCTACCACGCGGCCTTTCAGAGGTCCCCTGCCAGTGTTCTCCACCGGCCTTACCCGTAGGTCTGCTCAGTGTCTCCACCGCCTTCCCAGAGTCGACTCCAGTAGTCTCCACCCGGCTTCCCGAGGTCTTGCTCCGATTCCACCGGCCTTCCCAAGGCGCTCCAGTGTCTCCACCGGCCTTCCCAGAGGTCGCTCCAGTTTCCAAGGCCTCCCATAGGGTCGCTCCAGTGTCTCACCGGCCTCCCAGAGGTCGCTCCAGTGTTCTCCACCGCCTTCCAGAGGTCGCATCTCCAGTGTCTCCACCGGCCTTCCCATGATCGCTCCAGTGTCTCCACCGGCCTTCCCAGAGGTCGCTCAGGTGTCTCCACCGGCCTTCCCGAGGTCGCTCCAGTGTCTCCACCGCCTTCCCAGAGGTCGCTCCAGTGTCTCCCCTTGGTCGCTCATCCAGTCTACCTTCTGCCTCTCCAGATTCTCTGGCTTTCCTAGAACCACTCGTGCTCCGCCTTCCAAGAGCCGCTCCAGCCTCCGCAGCTTCATAAAGGTTCCCAGCTTTCCAAGCCAGCCTCAGCCCGCCTCCCAGCTTCGCTTTCCCAGCTGTTCCTCCAAGAGTCGCTCCTTGCCTCCGCAGCTTCCCAGTGCTGCTCCGCCCTCCCAAGCCTTCAGCCTCTGGTTGTACTGCTTGCAGAGGAGTCTACTCGCAAGTTTGTCCGTCTCTGCCTTTCTTCTTAGGTGTCCGTCACCAGATGAATTGGAGGAGGCGCTGAAGAAGAAGAGAAGAGGGGCCCTAAAGGGGGGGGTACTGTCACCGGTGCTCCCGCGATCCATGTCGCGGATCGCGGGTACACCCGTGCTCCGCTGCCTGCCGGTGCCCGTCTCCCTGCCCTCACTTACCTCTCCTGGCTGCTGTCTGTGCTCCGGCTCCCGGCGTGTAGGCCGCACGCCTCCTTGCCTGCAGTCGCACGCTCTCACCACTAGAGGGCGCGCGCGCGCGGACTTCTCAAGCCTTAAAGGGCCAGCGTCCTCCTGATTGGCTCCTGCTAATCCGGCTCGCCCTTATAATCCGGCACCTCCCTTCACTCCCTGCTGGATCTTCTCCTAGGATCTCCTATGGTTTCCATGCCAGGTTTCCCTAAGCCGTTCCTGTGGAAGAGAAAGCCCATTCGCGTTTCCAGACGCTTTCTTGTGTTTCTGTGTGTCTCCAGCATTCCCATATGCTCCTGGTGTGTCCTGTCTTCCAGCGTTTCCAGACGCTTCCGTGTTTCCTGTCTCCAGCGTTCCCATACGCTTCCTGCTGTGCCTTCCAGGGTTTCAGTCCAGCTGTGTCTGCAGACCGTGCCAGCGTTACCAGTGTTCCTCTGCGGTGGTCCAAAGGGTCCACTGGTCCACAGACTCCTCCCTCCGGACTCTTCCCATAGAGACTTTTAGTTCCGTTGTCTGTGTGACCGGTTACATTACGAAGGCCCTTGGCCTAGCTTGTACTCCAGTACTTCTTAACCGCAGCATCAGTCCCACAACCTAGGAACATCACACAGTCAGTTTCTTATTCTAACAACAACTAAACATACACAACTGTACATATGCACAACCCATAGAAAACTAGGTCCATATACTTCCTACTAAACATCAAGAAAACAACACCTGGACAGCAGCTAATACAATTTTGTCAATTGTCTTACTCACCAGTCCAATAGTGCCATTCCCTGTTGTCCTGTTAGCCACTGCCCGCCATGAATTGTTTCTTTTGGTTCTTTCCATAATCGCGGACAAGAGCCCCCAAGTAATGTCGCTGTAATGGCTTTAACAGCTAGTCATCTATGGGTGAGAGACTGAGAGAGTGAGATAGACAGACTGACAGACATACAGAGAGAACACAGTGATACCCCCATGAGAGATGGTGGGGTTAGAGACAGAGACAGGTGACACGTCTTGCTTAGTGCTCCATCCACCTTCCCTCCCAGAGCATTCAAATAAACTTTATTATATATAGTAAAATCCTGGGACTGCCCCTCACAATCTACATAAACATGTGACTTATGACATAAGAGAACGAATGATGCCATATATGTCCTTTACATAAAGCTGATGATAAAGCTCGAATGTGCAACTAAATATAAAAATAGTCCTAAGTGAGGGGGTAGTGTCCTTGCAGAGTCCAGCTACAGCTGTCATTTACAAAGTTGTACAAAGTCTATTCTTGTCAGAGGTCAATGACCTAAGACAGCCTTCACAAGGCAATAATAGTGTTCACATAAACATACTGTAGTATGGCAGCATATGATAAGATCGATCAGACAACCTAAGGTTAAAGTACCCTAGGTAGTCTGAAAAATAGTAAAAGTAAAAATTTTAAAAAGTTTATAAAAAAAATTAAAATAAAAAAAACCTAAAAATTCTAATCAGCCCCCTTTCCCTAGAACTGATATAAATATTAATAAACAGTAAAAATCCTAAACACACTAGGTATTAACGCGTCCGTAAATGCCCGATCTATCAAAATATAATAACGGTTTTTTTACTGCATTTAACCCCATAACGGAAAAAGTAAAAAATGGCACTTTATTGGCATTTTGAAAAATATAAAAATCTCAATAAAAAGTGATCAAAAGGTCACACAGTCGTAAAAATCATAGCAATGAAAATGCCATCAAAAGTTGCAAAAAATGACATCACCCACAGCTCCTAACAACAAAGTATGAAAAAGTTATTGGCCCCAAAAGATGGCAAAATCAAAATTTAATCCAAATTTGTTGTCACCGTAATCGTACCGACCCAAAGAATAAAGTAGACATGTCATTTGGGGCGCACAGTGAAAGCTGTAAATTCAAACCCACAAGAAAACGGCGCAAATGCGTTTTTCACCATTTTCACTGCATTTGGAATTTTTTTCCCGCTTCCCAGTACACGGCATAGAATACTAAATATCATCACTATGAAGTGCCATTTGTTACGCAGAAAATAATCCATCACAGAGCTCTTTATGTGGAAAAATAAAAATGCTATAGATTTTTGAAGGTGGTGAATGAAAAATGGAAGTGAAAAAACTAAAAAGGACCAGGTCGTTAAGGGGTTAATAAATGTGCTTATGCTATATCTTGGATTTTCCATTCAAAAAGGCGCAAAAATACACCAGCAGGGAGTTTTAGTGACTATGCGAAAGTTATATGCAGCTCATCTAGTGCAAATCTTTTAATTTGCTTTGCCCTGCCTCCGTCTTCCTAATTGCCAGATAGATAGATCTATCGTGGGCAAAATTGAAAAAGAGCACATTTACATCATTGTGTATTTCATGACATGTGACGAGGGTGATATCATCTAAAGTATTTTTCCTAGGTACATTTACAACGTCTCACAAATGTATGTATCGGATCACATGAAATCACAGAAAGCCTCTTTGGAGGATGGGGAGGAGTGTAAGTAGATTGCATATCTTACTTGAGTAGGGACCTTAGATGACATCACCATGGTCACGTGTCATTACTTGCTTATCAGTATTAAAGGGGTTTTCCCACAAAAGAAAATTCTCACATTTCTATCCCATAGTGTTGTTAACACAATAAAGATCATTTTATCCCTTTACTTTACAATTGTACTCAGTTTTATTGTTATTTTAGATCTTATCTCTCCCTCGGTTGCTCAATGCAAAATCCCAGGTCGTTCACTACCAGTGTGCGCCTGATATCCTGCATGTGTCGCTTCCCCAATCAGGTCCGCCGGAGTTCACCTTCTTCTTACCGGTGTATGTAAGTGCATGGTTTGCAACACAAATTAAAATGTCAATTTCTGTCGCGTGAAAGCCGGCGCGAAGCGTCACAATTTGATCGCGTGTGACACAATCCCCAGTGGGTTCCCAAAAAAATTGTCCCGATGAAAATGCAGCCGCGGGACCCTTAGTAAATAAGCCCCATTATGCTCCATCTAGTTCTGTTGGGTGACAATGTGAATAGATTATCAGGGTACAAGGTGTATATGCACTTTCATCTGGCTTCTGACATTGTACTAACACACTGACACATAGAAAGAGATGAGACAGATCAGAGATGCATTAGATGATTACACAGAGGCTGATTACACTGTTACACTGAGAGCTTTGCTACATCTCACAGATAGGTGCCTGCCTCCACCTTCCCCTGGATCACTTATCTCCTTGTAGCTTGTAGTTTGCAGCCTCTCTCTATGCTCACGATTTCCTGGCAGGAAGTGATCAGTGAGTGTCTCTGAGCTCCGTGCAGGGGGCGTGGCTACAGCCACACAGCATAGACAGACAGAAATCTCATCTGCACAATCTCATCCAAGATGCCGCCTGACCCTAAGTCCGAAGTTACTGAGTTGTGCCTAGGGGCAACTGAAATTGTGTACAACAGGACTGATAGAAAAAGATTTGACTTATATCTGTGAAATGCTGCATTTTTGTTGATAACAGTGAATTAGAGAATGTGTTATTTTGTTATCCTGAGTACATATAAGAAACTTCTCTTCGTTAGAATACCCCTTCAATGCTGAGGCATGGGGATGAGTAGATGGCAGAGGCTTGCTTATCTAATATATAATGCTGTGCATATGCTGCTGTGCAGGGCTGCATCTGCCATGAGGCGAGATGAAAATCTCGCCTCAGGCGGCGGATGCCGAGCCCTGAATAAAGGCGGCGAAATTTTGGGCCATAATGTGGGCGATTCGGGTTGTGATTGCCGCCCGAATCGCCCACATGAAAAATCAATTGCGCCTGTCTCTTTAAGAAACAGACGCAAATGATCTACAGAGCGCTCTGTTGCTCTGGAGGACTCAGGCAGCGTGCAATGACGTCACGCTGCCTGGGTCCCCTCACAGAGCACAGGGCAGCCGAAGACCCGGGAAAAGGACGCGAGCGCCGCCGGGATCGTGACAGGAGTCTAGGTGAGTTGATTGCTTTATTATTTTTTATAAAAGGGGGGCTGCATATAATAGAAACCGGGGGTCTGTTTATATTAGAAAAGGGGGACTGTATATATGAGAAGAGGGGGATTGTGTATATAAGAAGAGGGGGACTGTATATATAAGAAGAGGGGGGCTGTATATATAAGAGGGGGATTGTATATATATAAGAAGAGGGGGATTGTGTATATAAGAAGAGGGGGACTATATATATAAGAAGATGGGGACTATATATATAAGAAGAGGGGGACTGTATATATAAGAAGAGGGGGATTGTATATATAAGAGGGGGACTGTGTATATAAGAAGAGGGGGACTGTATATATAAGAGGGGGACTGTATATATAAGAAAAGGGGGATTGTGTTTATAAGAAGAAGGGGACTGTATTTATAAGAAGAAGGGGACTGTATTTATAAGAAGAGGGGGACTGTATACATAAGAAGAGGGGGACTGTATACATAAGAGGGGGACTGTATATATAAGAAGAGGGGGATTGTGTATATAAGAAGAGGGGGATTGTGTATATAAGAAGAGGGGGACTGTATATATAAGGTGCTACATATTATTTAAGGGGGTTGTATATTATAGAATACAGGAGCTGCTTATTATATAATAAGGGGGCTGTATATAAGGGGGCTTTTTAATTTTCGCCTGAGGCAGCAAAAACCCTAGAATCGGCCCTGCTGCTGTGTGTATGTTGCATGCAAATTCTGTGTGTATGATTCTGTGCATGTTGCTGGGTGTATGTTGCTGTGCATTCTGCTGTGCATGTTTCTGTGTGTAAGCTACAGGTATGCTGCATGTATATGCTGTGTGTATGTTGTTGTGCGTGTTGCTGGGTGTATGCTGTGTGTATGTTGCTGCGCATGTTTCTGTTGTGGAAGCTACAGGCATGCTGCATGTATATGCTGTGTGTATGCTGCTGCCTGCTGTGTATGATGTTTTGTGTGTATACTGTGGATGTATGCTGTGTATATGTTGCATGCATAATTTGTGTGTATGATGCAGTGTATATGATGCTTCGTATGCTGCTGTATATGATGCTGTGTATGATGCTGCCTTCTGTATGTGATGCTGCCTGCTGTATGTGATGCTGTGTATACTGCTGCCTGCTGTATATGATGCTGTGTATGCTGCTGTCTGCTGTTTGTGATGCTGTGTATGCTGCTGCCTGCTGTATGTGATGCTGCATGTATATGCTGTGTGTATATGTTGCTGTGTATGCTGCTTCCTGATGTTTGTGATCCTGTGTATGCTGCTGCCTGCTGTATGTGATGCTGTCTGTATGCCGCATGTATATGCTGTGGGTGTATGCAGAGCCGGGCCCCCACCATATCGCAATTGAACTTAAAATCATGCGGGCATTAGATTTGCGGGGGGGGGGGGGGGGGGCCGGGGGGGGGGGGGGTCAAACTGTCCTGGGTTAAGGGTTTCTAGGCTGTGGGGGGGAGAGGAGACGGGGGAGAGAGACTTATATAGATGTATTGAGGGGGAGAGGAGATGTATATAGATGCTATTGCAGGGGGAGAGGAGACGTAGATAGAGTATTGCAGGGGGAGAGGAGAATGGATATAGATTGTATTGCAGGGGTGAGGGAGAAGACGTTATATAGATGTATTTGCAGGGGGAGAGGAGATGTATATAGTGTAATGCAGGGGGAGAGGAGAGACTGTATATAGATGTATTGCTGGGGAGAGGAGAATGTATATAGATGGTATTGCCAAGGGGTGAGGAACTGTATATCGATATGTATTGCAGGGAGAGGAGACTATAGTATCCCGGGATAGATCTGTATGAGATTATTTCAGGGGAGAGGAGACTGTATATAGATGTATTTGCAGGGGGAGGGAGACTGATAGAGTATGCAGGGGGAGAGGAAGATGTTATAGATGATTGCAGGGGGAGAGGAGACTGTATATAGATGTATTGCAGGGGGAGAGGAGGGACTGTATATAGATGTATTGCAGGGGGAGAGGAGAGACTGTATATAGATGTATTGCAGGGGGGAGAGGAGGTGTGGGGTGGCGCGGCCTGCTGTATGTGGATGTTTACGGGGGGTGAGGCGGCGTTATGTGGATGTATAACTGGGGGGGTGAGGGGCCTGTATGTGGATGTATACTGGGGGGTGAGGCAGCTGTGTTACTGAGGGGTGAGACGGCTGTATGTGGCGTATATGGGGGGGTGAGGCGGCTGTATGTAGATGTATAACTGGGGGGGTGAGGCGGCTGTATGTGGATGTATTACTGGGGGGTGAGGCAGCTGTGTTACTGAGGGGTGAGACGGCTGTAGTGTAGATGTATTACTGGGGGGTGAGGCGGCTGTATGTAGATGTATATACTGGGGGGTGAGGCGGCTGTATGTGGATGTATTACTGGGGGTGAGGCAGCTGTGTTACTGAGGGGTGAGACGGCTGTATGTGGATGTATTACTGGGGGATGAGCCGGCTGTATGTGGATGTATTGCTGCATGCATAGTGGATAGTGAGCAGGATAATTTGTATCTTTGTTGTATTCGGTTGGGGCCTCCACCATATTTTGCGCCCTGGGGCCACCACCAACCTTAATCCGGCCCTGGGTGTATGATGCTGTGTATGCTGCTACCTGCTGTGTATGGTGCTGTGTGTGTATTATGCGGAGTGTATGCTGCAGCCTGTTGTATGTGATGCTGCGGCCTGCTGTATGTGATGCTGCGGCCTGCTGTGTGTATGCTGCATGTATATGCTGTGTGTATGTGATGCTGTGTGTATGCTGCTGCCTGCTGTATGTGATGCTGTGTATGCTCCTCCTGCTTACTTATTTTGGTCAGCATTTGACCCCCTCGGTTACTCTTTTGCCCCCTCCATCTACCACCCACTGATGTACCAGCAAGATCCTCTGAAGAAGAATGGTAAGTCATGATTCATTATAGGAGTAGTGGTTTATTTCATATATGTATGTGCAACATCCCCCACCGGGGCCTAGCCTTTTCTCGGGGCCTGGAGTCAGCCGGGGCCCGCAGTACCTGAGTGGCTGGCGGTTGCGGCCTAGGCACGCTAGTGTCACGGTGCTTGGTATGGGGAACCGGAGGGCTGTCCTACAGCCTGCCAGGTCTCCAGCAGGGTGGTGTTGGCAAGAAATGATGAGGGAGAGGCTGCTATAGTGGATCTCCCTTGGGCAGCCCTTTGGTGTCTAGAGTATGAGTCTCTGTGTAGTGGACAGGGTGCCTGTGATGATGGCAGCTGTAGTAGCAGGGACCAGACGGAGGCAGAGGTTGAAACAAAAACAACTTACAGTTCTTTATTGGAACCGACAGGAACCGCAGCAACGTGCCTTTAACAGAATGGTGGATTGCTGAGTTGCAGTTGGAGGGAGCCACAGGAGGTAGATCGCCAGCCTGGATGCAGAGGGCAGGCTGGGAGGTAGCTGTGTCCTAATAGGAAGCTTCAGCTTGTCCTGGAGTGCTTCAGGTATCACCCTTAAAGGTAGGATGATACCCCTTTCCTCACTAACTCTTAGCTATTAGCTACACTCTTCAGGCAGGGGCTAGGCTCTTCCTGCTCTGGTCTGGTATGCTAGCTGCATAGAGTTTAGACTGGGGTTACTCCAGTCTGCTTCTACAGACTCCTAGGTCTGGCTAGAACTGGTCTCTTCTCTCTCCAGGGAGAGACTGCTCTCTAGTGTCCTGCAGACCCTCTGGTCTGACTGGAACTGACTTCTAGAACATTCCTGGTCAGGGGTCTTGTAACTCCCCTGGTCAGGTGGTGGCTGCTCCTCCAATTACATCTCAGCTTACATCTTAGCTCACAGAGACGAAATATAACAAAGGTGATTGGCTGACACATCTTACATCAGACAAAACACTTAACTCCTGCCTTGCCAGGCAGGATCTTACCACTGCAATGTTCCCCTGTGTCCTATAAGGACTATGTCGTGTGATGTAGTGACACTCTGTGGGACGTATTCGCAACCACCCCTCCGCCTTGCATCGGCGAGGGTGTTGCATATGTATAGATGAGAAATGTGTATTAATGTGGAATGTTAACGTAGTAAGTTGTATGTATATGTACAGCATGTATGTATATGTAGTAAGTTGTGTGTGTGTATATATATATATATATATATATATATGTGTATGTGTACAGATAGAATGTGTTGCGTATTTATGTACTTTTAGTGTAAATACTATTCAATTTATGGGGGACACTTATCACTTATGCCACTTTCTGGGGTAGAAGAAATACTCACAATTTTTGCAGCGGTAAGCAATCAGAACCCGGTGTTTTGTAGTATTTTATTGCAAGACACCGGGTTCTGGTTACCGATCACATGCATTTCCATAGAAAAGTATACGCGATCAGGCCAAGACCCGCCCCTGTTTGTAAACACAGCGCTAGTGTTAAGTTGCGTATGTAAATTCAGTGGGCTGAATATAGAAGGATATCAGGACTAGGATTTTTTTTTTTTAGGGGGGGGGGGGAGAGGGGCAGCATTTCGGGTTTTCGCCTCAGACGGCAAAAAAAGCTAGAATCGGCCCTGATCTGGACCCACCCTGTTCGGTGCTAGGGAATATAACATAAAGTAGATTTATGAGTATATGAGGGAAAACATTTTTAACTAAAAGAAGGGTGTTTCTTGGTTAATAGGTTGTATGAGAACCTATTACTAACTGTATTTGTTAAAATTTAGTGAGAGATTCCCTTTAATTGTTGTTGGGTAGCCATTCGGAGGTCTTTAACACAATAACAGCATAAACTGGGATGGAGTTATTAAGGAAAAGCGTGTAGCCAAAAGCAGACTAGTTCCCTTTAAAGTACATCTTCCACTAGGATGCAGGAATATAAACCAAGCACACTGACATACTGGTGCGTGTCAGGAGTCACTGAACCCCCTGGACCACCACGAGAGATGGTACTGCAACACCTGGGACTGGAGTCTAAGTGGCACCTGGTCTTCACCAGAGCCCGCAGCAAAGCAGGATGGACTTGCTGCGGCAGGGTGCCACCAGGTCGTTCCACAGGTGTGACTAGCCGAAGTGGAAGCCAAGGTTGAGGTAAAGATACAGTGGGTAGTCACGTAGTCAGGGCAGGCGGCAGAAATGCAAGGTCAAAGTTCAAGTCCGAGGTCAGGAGATCAGCAGAAACAGGAACAAGGAACGCAGGGAACAGGCAGCTTTCTCTTCTCACCATATAGCTCAAAGATTCAGTGGGGGATGATGGGAACCGCCGGATTAAATAGGAAACCCGGGAGTTTAGCATCTGCTGTGTGACTAGGCAGTTGCCAAATGGGAGGGACTGGAAAGGAGCAGTTCCCTCCCCCCACCCATGGGAAACATGTGACCTTTTCAAATATATGAATAACTCCCCTCACTCGGGATTGGCTGTAGAGGAGCAGGGGGTGTTTCTAAGCCAAGTAATGGGTGTTTTCATATATGAAAAGGTCACATGGAGTAGCTGTTCCCCAAGGGTGGGGGGAACAGCTCCTTTCCAGACCCTCCCATTTGGCAACTTCCTAGTCACACAGCAGATGCTAATGAAAGGTACAATATAACATATCTTTTTTTCTGTAAAACCAATTTTTAATACAAAAACACTTTGGCAGTATATGTACTATGCTCTGTGGGGACTGGGGGAGTGCTAAAAATGGGTCTCCTGGTGACAGGTTCCGTTTAATCCAGTGTGCAGCAATTAGTTTTCTGATCTGGTATAGAGACCGCTGAATCCCTATCATATTAGAGGCTGATACCCCATTTAAATCTAGAATCCCCATTAGACAAGAGAGGGGTGTTGCTGGGATGGCAGTTGAAAACACCCTTCCCAAGAGGTTCAGCGCTTCCTTCCAGAGCCCTTCTAATTCCTCGCACTCCCACATCATATGCAGGATACCTGCTTCTTCAGTCCCACACCTAGGACAGGTTGAGTCCCCTCGGGCCCCTATCTTGAATAGTAATTGTGGCGACCTGTAGGCCCTGTGTAGCATAAGAAGATGAGACATCCTGTAGGACGAACTAGGAGATAAGACAGGTACAATCTCCAGACAATCAGACCACTGTTCGTCTGGGATGGGTCCGATGTCCCCTACCCACCTAGCTCTCCATTTAATTGGCACATCTTTTTTTTAAAATCAGATCTTTTTTATTGAAACATCTCCATCACCTTTTTCCGTTTACAACAATGAAGACAATTCCCACCAAACCAAACCCCCCAACCCCCCCAGCCCCAAACCCGATACAATTCCGTAAGAGTCCATAACTTGGGCTTCTGCCATGGAGGTGATTCTGTTCATATTCTTGTATATCCGTCTTCATGGATTGCAGGATATCATCTTAATTATTCCAATTACCTCATACATGCATCACTCATTCCGACACAAGACAAAACAGAGACTATTTATATAACTGCACACAAGCATAATAGGGCGTCTCAAGAGCTCAGGGGGCTTATCAAGAACCTAGAGGGGAGACCTGGTGTAGCAATCCATGGTCCCCACACGGCGTCAAACTTTTTCATAGGCTTTCTTTTTTTGTATACTCCCTTTTCCAGCCTGATTACTTCATTGAGCCGTTCCTTCAGCTCCTTAATAGTGGGGGGAAGCGGTTGGATCCATTTGGACGCTATCAATTTACGTGCCTGATACAATATGCGGGACATGCCTATGATGTCCAGTGTGATGGTCATATCATCCTCCAGCAGACCCAACAGGCAGATCCGTGGGGATACTTCCAATCGTATGGAATATACCTTGAAGATAAGGTCCAGTACTTTTTTCCAATACTCACCCAATTGTATACATTCCCAGTACATATGCATTAAGTTTGCCTCAGGCATGTTGCATTTTGGGCAGTTTGAGTCTGACCCGGTCCCTATTTTGGCCAGCAGAGCTGGCGTTTTGTAGGCCCTGTGCAGCAATAATAGTTGTGAGAATCTCCTACTTTCGCTGAGGGAGAGCACTGGTGTTAGGGAATAGATAGTGTCCCATTGAGTGTCTGTGAGTGGCCCTATATCCGTCTCCCATTTGGATCTGCTAGGAAATGTGACGCCTTGAAGGAACTTGTCTTGCAGTGCCCCATATAGCATTGAAATGAGCCCCTTTAGAGGAGCCAGAGATCAGTAGTGATTCCAACACTCCCATTCTTTGCACTGTCATGTCTAAAGACTGCTTCTGGGACTCATATGCATGTCTTAACTGTAAATACCTAAAAAAGGCAGTGTTTGGCAGTTGATACGTCTCCTTAATGGTTTCAAAGCTTTTTAATTCCCCATCAGTCTGGATCTCTTTCATGGACACAATGCCCCTGCTGGACCAGAATTGGGGTTCTTCCATTTTTAAAAATTCCCCAAATGTTGTAATGTGCCAAATGAGTGTGTTGCCACTCACTCCAGGTCAATCCCATCATGCTCTTCCCCCTATCCCACACCTTATATTGTACGGCAATGTGAGGTATACTGGTCTCATTCTCTCCCCTCTTCCTGCTTCAAAAACGTGTATGTCCTATGGTGAGTCCTCCGCAACTATCCGTCCCCCTACTCCGTATTCCTCTCTTGTGCCCCATCCCCGGTAGTGTTGTAGCTGTGCTGCAATAAAGTATACCGAAGGAATTTGGTAACGCGAGGCCCTTCGTCCTCTTTTCCTCTCTGAAGGGATTCCAGTTTAATTCTGGGGTGTCCTTTTTTCCAAATTAGTCCCCTAAATATTGTGTCAACTTTGTAAAAGTGTTTCCTAGGTATCCATACTGGGTAATTGTGGATAATGTAGAGGAGCTGTGGCATTAAAACCATGTTGATTAAATTACATCTGCCTACTTCCGTTAATGGTAGCTTACACCAGGTGTTCACTTTAACCTGGAACCGGTCCAGTAATGATAGCAGATTGTACTGCACATATTCCTGTGGCCTGCTGGACACCACCACCCCCAAGTATTTAAACTCCCTAACTATTTTAAGGGAAAGAGAGTCAAACGGTACTTCAGAGTCCAGCCCATCCACCAGGATTTTGAGACCAGAGTGGCTGCTGTACTCCGTGATGATCTGTATCACTGGGTGCAGTGAACTATATACATCCCCTAGAAATAGCAGAAGGTCGTCTGCGTAGAGTGCAACCCGTTCTTTTGTGTTACCGCATTTAAATCCCACTATGTTTGGGGTGTCTCTGATCTGGCAAGCTAATGGCTCTATAGCCAGTGCAAAGAGGAGGGGGGGATAGTGGGCAGCCCTGCCTTGTCCCCCTTTCCAATTCAAAGCTGTCTGATAGCCTTACATTTGCTCTGACACGTGCCCTAGGTTCCGCATATAACAGCTTAGTGAGTTCAACAAATTTGGGTCCAAAACCCATTCTGCCCAATACCGCCCACAAAAATTCCCACTTGACGCTGTCAAAAGCTCTGGAAGCATCGAGAGAGAGGACCGCCCTTGTGCCGGTGTCCTGGGAGGAGACCTGCATGACAGTGAATAGTCTACGTATATTGGTAGCAGTAGATCTATTGGGTATAAACCCGGACTGGTCCGGGTGTAGCAGATTCTGCACCACCTCCGATAAGCGATTTGCCAAGACTTTAGCAAGTATTTTAATGTCTGTTGGGAGAAGTGAGATGGGCCTATAAGACTCAGGGTAGGGTCTTTGCCCGGTTTTGGCAACACTACCACTATGGCCTCCCGCATTGATGTAGGTAGCTTACCCTCCTCCGTTGCCTTTTCAAACACCGTCAACAGATCCTGGTATTTCTTAAAGAATTCCCCTGGTAGCCCATCCATCCCCGGGGCTTTATCTTTCGGGAGAGCCTTCACTGCCTCTTCTAGTTCTGTAATTGGGGACTCCAGGTTTTCCATGGCCTGCTCCGTTAGGACTGGTATATTAATGTTTGCCAGGAATTCCTTTATCCTGTCAGGGGATCCCTCTAATTTAGTTTTGTACAGATGTCCATAGAATTCTCGCAGTATTTTAAGGATGCCTGCATCATCTGTTATCTCTTGTATCTCTTGGATATTGGAACTACTAATCTGATTTTTCACCACTGTGGCAAGTAGATGCCCAGAGGCTTCCCCTTCTGCGAAGTATTGTTGTTTCAAGAAGAACCTCTCATATCCAATATATGGTCCTTATATAAGGCTTGGGCCTCTTCCCAATTAGTTTTGGAGCTGTCATTTGGGCACTCTATGAACTCTCCCTCTGTAGCAATTACGCGCTTTTCCAGTTCCACCAGCAGTTCCCTGGATTTGGTTTTATACCTGGAGATACGGGCGAACAGTAAGCCCCTTGCTTCGCCTTTAATGGCGTTCCATAATGCAAGAAGCGGAACTGACCCTTCATTGTATTCTAAGAACCTTTGTAAATCCGCCTCCAACTCACTTCCTACCAATTCTAACCAAAATGGATTGACTTTCCATATTGGTCTCTCTCTACCACCTGTTCCAAAGTCTAACTCCACTCTCAGTGGTGCATGGTCCAAAATACTGCGGGCCAGATATTCTACGTCCTTTACCTTAGTCATCATATGTTCGGAACCTATTGCCAGATCTATTCTAGACAGGCTACGATAAGAGGCCGAATAGCATGAGTATGATCTCGCAGTAGGGTTACGGTATCTCCAAATGTCCAACAGCCCCACCTCCCCTAACACCCTGGCCAACGAAGTGTGAGGCGTGGTTTTGGCAATGGTGCCCTGATGGAATTTATCTAGGAACGGGTTCAGGTAGTTATTGAAATCCCCTACTATTAGGATTGAGTATGTGGGGGAGTCGGCAGCCAAACGTAAAATATGTTTCAGTACGTCCGCCGTGTATGGTAGTGGTATGTATAGAGCTACCAGAAGTATTCCCTAGGGAGGCCCCCCTTAACTAATAAAAAAAAAAGACCCTAGCTTCCTTCCCTATACAAATAATAACCTTATATACTTACCCTTGATGTCTTCTTCCGCGTACCTTCACTCCTAATGGCGATCCGGCCCCCTTCTGTAGCTCCTGCACCGCGCGCCTCTGGTCGCGTGACTTGCGTGACCTGACATCAGGTCGCGTCAGTCATGTGACATGGGCCGCACGGTGCAGGAGCTACAGAAGATGGGCGGATCGCAGACGCGGGGCTTGTAGGTAAGTATGGGGGCAGAAACAAGGGGGCGCGGCGGCAGCGCTAAACAGGGGCACCATAGTTTGGGGCACACAGGTTGAAAATCACTGTCCTAGGGTTATATATATTGACAGTTGCGTGTGTGATTCCCTACGTCGTGATGCAGTCATATGGGCCTTACAGTTAGCCAGAATTGTACCGGTACAACAACCCCCCTTACCCATTCCCGACAAAGACAAACATAGAAACAACATATACCACTCATACGACTTCCTTTTCAACTTCGGATGCCGGGGTATCCAATATCCTGATCCTTGTAGCTGTGAAAGTACCTGGTTGGTGAGCAAGGAATAGTCCTGGCATCAAAACAACTCAACTCCAAGAACCTTAACTGCGGCAACTGAGTAGGTAGCTCCCACCCCTCCTAAGAGAGCAGGATATTAAACACACTCCAGCTTTTCCCAGGGTTAATTTCTTTCTGGTCGCCTTCATTGATATCTAGCCAATTCATGGCCTCTCTCGGCTGGTCGAAGAAGTGGGTCTCGCCCAAAGCTACTACCCGCAGTCTTGACGGGTATAGCATAGCATATGGTATCTGCGTCGAGCGCAGTCTCCTCTTCACGTCGTTAAAGAGGGCTCTCCGCTTCTGAATAGGAGAAGAAAAGTCCGGGTAGAAGGAGACCCTGTGGCCCTCAATTTTGATATCCGGTTTATTTCTCGTGTGACGTAGTATCAAATCACAGTCCCTGAAGTGAAGAAGCTTTATCAATATGGGTCTGGGGGCCGCTCCTGCTGGCAGGAGTCGAGTCGGGACCCTGTGGGCTCTTTCAATGGCAAACATGGTTGTTAGCTGGTCCCGCCCAAAGGTGGAAGTTAGCCACTGCTCAAAGAAAGTCACTGCATCTCTCCCCTCCGCTTTGTCTGGAACCCCCACCAGACGGACGTTATTTCTTCTAAGCCTATTCTCCAGGTCATCTGTTTTGTCAAATAGTGCACGAACATCCTGGTTACATCTTCTTATATCTCTTTGCATAGGTGGAACAGCATCCTTCCCTCCATCTCCTTCACTCTTTCATTAATCTTATACATATCATGCCTCATACATGTGAGTTCTTCTTTAAGACCCTCCATGTGCAGATCAAGGTTGGAGTTACACCGAGCCACAGCAGATAGAACATCTTGTAGTGTGGGCTCTGCTGCTGCCTTCTCCTGCTCCTCTGCTGCTGCAGAATGTGTGGGGGTGCAGCTGCTCTTATCACGAGCAGGCACTTTGTGTGGAGTGTGGATCCCCTGGAGAGGCTCTGAGGTGGGTGACACACTGGGGCTCGGAGGGTCTGCTGCTGCTGCCTCATCTAATGTACCAGCGCTGGGGCTGTCAGGGGCCAAGCTCTCTCACGGGGATGCCTGTGGGGAGGTGTGGGCGAACTGGCTGAGCCGCGCTGCGGCCGCCTCACTCCTCTCTCTGTGCTTACTTTCGCGCGTCGGCGCCATCTTGGCCGCGCGCTCCGGCTGCTTCCCCTTCTCTCCTTTGCGGGTCGCGGCAGTCGGTGCCGGCATCTGGTGTCTCCCGCTGGGTACCGGATGTGATGGGGTAGTGGTTTGCGGCGATTCGCTCACCGGTGACGCCAGGACTCAGGATTCTGTGGGGTATGTAACCGGAACTCCCTCAGCGTGCGTCCAATCACATCCCTGGTCAGGCCACGCCCCCAATTGGCACATCTTTTATCGTATTATTAAGTAGTACCTTATTATAGAAAGAGATTAACCGCTTAGTTGTACTGGACAGCAATACCCTATTAAGGGCTTCGCAGGGTCCTACCGTAATCGGTGTTAACCTGTGTTGAGTATCATAAGCGTGCCGCAGCTGCAGATATTGAAATAGCCAGGTCCTAGGAATTTGATAAGATGTACTAAGGTCTTCAAATGTTTTACATACACCATCACTACATAGGTCTTCTATGGTAAGTACTCCTTTTTCCTCCCAAGGTGTAAAACCCTCCAAATTAAAAATCTCTGGAAGCGCTGGGTTCCTCCATAAGGGGCTGTAAGGGGTGAATTTAGCGGTACCCAAGATGCCTTTTACCTTATCCCATACTTTCCCCATAAGTATCAATGTAGGCTTACTATTATGTGGGCTGCCATCAAAATTGGCCTCTAGTGCAGTGGTGGTGAACCTATGGCATGGGTGCCAGAGGTGGCACTCAGAGCCCACTATATGGACACCCAGGCAATCACCCCAGGGCAGGGTTCGCCAGACAGGACTCAACTTCTTTTGTAGTCCCAGGCAGCCCAGGACCCTTAAAGGAAACTACAATGATAATCCAAACTACTTCTTCTTTCTGTTGTATTGGTGTCCTCAGGTGCCTATACAATTTAAACCTGTGACACAGCAGGGAGTAATAAGTTACTGCTTAAATTGTCGCATTGGCACTTTGCGAAAAAAATGTGAGTTTTGGTTGTAGTTTGGGCACTCGGTGTAAAAAAGGTTTGCCATCACTGCTCTAGAGCATGTGCCGGGGTAGGGAAACCTGTCCATGCTTTTATCAAAGTTCCTGCCGCGTTGACCGCTTCTTTCTTCCCCCAACCCGCAAAGTGCTGAACCTGGGAGGCTAAGAAGTATAGCCAGGGATACAGCCCCCCTTCTGTTTTGCACCTTTGAAGCGTATCCAGACTGATACGTGCCTGTTTGCCTTTCCATATCAGCTTACGAAATAAGCTCTGTATTCTATGGAAGTAATGTTGTGGCACCCATACCGGGGCATTATGTAGGACATATAGAAGCTGCAGCATTAAGACCATTTTTATCAGGTTCCCCCTTACTACTGGGGACAAGGGCTGCTTACACCACGTCTCTATTCTGGTTGAAGAGCGGGAAAGCAAGGGATCGAAGTTGTCCTTTATATAATCTTTCGGTCGGCCAGTCCCCACCACTCCCAAGTATTTAAGCTTGGTCGCCACTTGTAAAGGACCTAGTGTTTTGGGGGTCGCCCAGGATTGGGTCCAGGGGAAGTATAACGGATTTATCCCAGTTGATGTTAAATCCTGAGTATCCTCCAAAGGTCCTAATAATGTTCATGGTGCTGTTTAGGGATCTATCTCCCAGATATACCAGGAGATCATCGGCATAGAGAGACACCCGCTACTCTACCTCCTCTCCCCTGAAGCCCTGCAAGTCTGGGGTAGATCTAAGAATGGCCCCCAGCGGCTCTATTGCCAATGTAAACAGGAAAGGGGAGAGTGGACAGCCCTGTCTCGTTCCCTTCCTCAACTGAAATCCCTCCGAGACTAGGCCATTCACCTTTTATCCTTGCCTTTGGATCGGCATAAAGTAGCTGAATCCATTCAATATATTGAGGCCCAAATCCCAATTTCCTCAGTACAGCCCATAAAAAGTCCCACTCGACGCTGTCAAAAGCTTTGGCAGCGTCGAGTGGGAGAACCGCCCTGCCCCCTCCCTCAGCCTGAATATTCAGGTACAGCCGCCTAATGTTGACCGAGGTGGACCTATGTGGCATGAATCCGGACTGATCTGCATGTATAAGGGAGGTATTAACACCTAAAAGATGGTTAGCCAATACTTTGGCTAATACCTTAACATCCACTGGAAGTAATGAAATCGGACGGTAGGAGTCCGGGCTCTGTAAGTCCTTATCTGGTTTCGGCACCAGCACCACAATCGCCTCTCTCGTTGACGGATGAAGAGTGCCTTGTACCTTGAGTCTTCCAGTGCTTTCAATAATCTGGGAAGCAATACTTCCTGATGCTTTTTAAAAAAAACTCCCCTGGTAAGCCGTCTAGCCCCGGGCCTTATCATTAGGGAGGGATATTATTCCAATTCCTCCACCGTTAGCGGTGAGTCCATGCATTCCGCTTGCTCCTGTGTTGATCTAGGCAATTGTATGTCCTCTAAATATCTCTCTATTTCTGCCGTACTACATCTGAGCTGGGATTTATAGATGTCTTTATACATATTATGGGAGACACCCCTGTAACTATGGAGTTGTCTCTGTTATCTGTGTACGACCCTTTTGGGTATTGATTATGTTTGCCAACAAGTAGCCCACCACCTCACCCTGAACAAAGTATTTCTGCTTGAGGAAAAACCTTTTGTCCTCCGCTACTTTTAAGACATGCTCCTTCAAAAGATTTTGGGCTTCCTTCCAAGTGGCCTCAGTCCCCACTGAAGGATTTGTCATAAACTCCCTTTCTGTACAAAGGACTCTGTCCTGCAGATGGTCAGTCAACTCCCTCGACTTAGTTTTGTGTCTATTTATGTGTTGCCGGTATATGCCCCTGATGTACATCTTCATGGCATCCCACACTAAGCTAGGCGTTGTAGAGTTATCATTTCTCAAAAAGAAGGACTCCATTTAATTGCTGAACAGGCCCCCTTTATCCACCAACTGTATCCAGAAGTGATTTATTGTCCAGCTACCCACCTGCCGTGTGACTTCGGCTGGGACTACCATTTTTACCAGAACCGCAGAGTGGTCTGACACACTACGAGGTAGATACTCCATATCAGAGATGTGCTTATGCATATTCGGTGAGATGACAGCAAGATCTATTCTAGACAGTGTATTATGAGAACTTGAGTAGCACGAGTACTGTTGGTGTCCAGATTCCTACTTTTTTTTGTATAGGTTTTCATTTTTGTAAATTTAATTAAACATTCTAAAACCTATACGGTGTCGCTGAGTTTCCAGTGTTACGAGTATTCCTCTGTGTTCCTGTCATCCGTTCCTGCCTGCCTGTACCGTGTGCTAGTTCCTGTTCTGTGTACCAGTCCGTCCCCACCTGCCTGTACCGTGTGCCAGCTCCTGTGTTCCTGCCGTGAGCTCCAGCTTATCCTCCCAAGCTGCTCTCATGCGGTCATCCCAGGCTCGGACTGTGTCCTGCATCTCCATTCTACCTTGGCTGCCACCGTGAGCCTAGTCGCACCTGTGGAATGACCTGGTGGCACCCCACCGCAGCAAGACCATCCCGCTTTGCGGAGGGCTCTGGTAAAGACCAGGCGCCACTTAGACTCCGGTCCCGGGTGTCGACTAGTACCATCATCTCCCTCGGTGGTCCAGAAGGTCCACAGACTCATCCTGACCACTCCTGTGACCATGTCCTCCCTCAAGTGGGACATTCTGTAACTACTCACCATTGGTCTATCTTTGTATGCTGTGAAGGTGTATACTCTTATTTCATATAATTTACATTAGTTCTTCTCTATTGTAAACTATCGTACAATAAAACATTTTTTGATTGTTAACTTTCAAACTGCATGAGCATTGTGTTTTGAAAGTACCGTATTTTTCGGCCTATAAGGCGCACCAAAAATCCTTTAATTTTCTCAGAAATCATAGGTGCGCCTTATAGGCTGGTGCGCCTTATATATGAAGTTATACAGAAATGTACTACACACAAGATGTACTATACATTTACCAGTTTTTAATAGCTCCATCCCCAGAAATTTCCTACACCTTCTCAGACAGTATACAGGGTCCCTAGCTCCTGAAGTGCCCTGGCACCACAACTAACATTGTGCCCATTCTGCCCTCCCCTAGCACGGAGAGACCAGAGCTGCCATAGTGCTGACCACGAGGCCATACCTCTGAGATCCGAGCTCTCTGACACGCTGAAGACAAGTTTCCCGGGAAGTGTAGCTGGCTTGAACTGTGCACAGGTCTGCCACCTGCTGGTCATTTTTAGGTACTGCATTTGATCCTGTATTTCATGTATTTCAAAGGAAAATAATTTGTGATTGGGCCAAGCCCCACCAACACACTTTTGCAATGTGTTTATAAGCACCCGAGGGTATATTATTGTGCCTTTGTACCAATTCGACTTCGATATACATGTTTGATTGTCTTTGATTGTCAAGATAACTTTTTTTGTTATATATGAAAAACACATTCAAATAACTAATTCAATCCTTTTTTTAACTTTTTTTTTTTAAAAACTTAACATAAAATCGTTTTAAAACATTTGTTATAAAATAAAAATATGATTCTTTTATATTAAGTTTCAGGGAGTCGCACTCACACTGATGCCCCTTCCCTGTAGCCAGGAGTCACACAGATGTCCCCCAGTAGCCAAGAGTCATTCTCATGCCATCCAATAGCCATACTCATGCTCCCCAGTAGCCAGGAGTCACACTGATGCCCCCCAGTAGCCATGCTCATGCTCCTCAGTAGCCAGGAGTGACAGTGATGCCCCCCAGTAGCCAGGAGACAAACTGAATGAATGAGGAGGAAAATCCCCATATACCTCCATACTGTAGTATAGCAGTATATGGTAGGATTAATGAAACAACCTGGGGTTAAAGTACCCTAGGGGGTCTAAAAAAATTGTAAAAAAAAAAAAAGTTTAAAAAAACCCCCCTAAAAATTCTAATCACCCCTCTTTCTCTATAAGTCATATAAATATAAACAGTGAAAATCATAAAATGTTAGGTGTTGCTGTGTCCAAAAATTAAGTCTATCCCAAAATGTCAGATCAAAATATAATAACGGTTTTTCACAGCGTAATGGAAAATAGCGCCCAAAGTTGAAAATACCACTTTTTATAGAATTTTATATATTTTTCAAAATGGCAAAAAAAGTGATCAAAAGGCCGTATAGACCTAAAAATGGAAGCATTAAAAAACGTAATCGAAAGTCGCAATAAATGACACCAACCACAGCTCCAAACACCAAAGTATGAAAAAGTTATTAGTGCTAGAAAATGGCAAAACAAGTTTTTTTTGTACAGGTTTTCATTTTAGTAAATTTAATTAAACATTATAAAACCTATACAAATTTAGTATCCCCATGATCGCAACGGCCCAAATAATGGAAGTAGACATGTCATTTGGGGCGCACAGTGAAAGCGGTAAAATCCAAGCCCACAAGAATACTGCGCAAATGCAGCTTTTCACCAATTTCACTGCTTTTAAAATTTTATTGCCGCTTCCCAGTACATGGCATGGAATATTAAATACCATCACTATAAAGTGCAATATGTTGGAGACACGTGGAGACACGTTTTGAAGGAGGGGAGTAAAAAATGGAAAGCAAAAACGGAAAAGGGGCGTTGGCAGCGTTAAAGAGGACCCGTCAACTATAAAAATGGCACAAGGAGATGCTAACTAAAGTAAGCAGCTCCTAGTGCTAAAACAGACGCAGAAGTGTTATACTGATAGCGTTATCAGAAACTTCCAATAACGCTAGCAGACACTGCCACACTATACACTAGAAACACCGGCGCATTCATGAGGGGGGCAGGATTAGGGGAGGTGATTGCCGCATGACGCTTGCCAGTTACCGCCCCTCATGAATACGCCAGACCTCTTCCAGCGTGGTCTGGCGTTTCCAGTGTACAGCTCAGCAGTGTTAGTTAGCGTTGCGGAGGTTTCCGATAATGCTGTATCTGTTTTAGCACTAGGAGCTGCTAACTTTAGTAAGCAGCTCCAAGTGCTGTTTTTATAGGCAACAGGTCCTCTTTAAGGACATTGAGCAGAATAGTCCCAGGAGCATAAGATCCACCAGATTCTCTCTTGCATCTGGCACAAGCAACGAGCAGTGGACCCAGAGCTGGATGAAAGAAGAAGCTGCAGTATGGTGAAGGGCATAGAAGTGGAGCTAGGAAGGAAAGTATTTTTTGTCTGATCTGCTCTCCAGTAATATTGTCTACTCTGGGGTATCTAGCATCTGTCTTCTCTGGGGGTCTCTCCATTATTATAGTTGACAGCTCTGGGGTCTCCAGTACTATTATTGTCTGCTCTGAATGCAGTATTTGGTTTCTGGAGTGGTATTATTTGCTGTATTGTGGTATTTATAATTTCTGGAGTGGTATTTTGTTCTGTACTGGGGTTGGTGAAGCATCTTGGGTACTGATTACTGATGTGGCTCCTTAACCACTTCGCGCCCGCCCGCCGTGGATTCACGGCGGCGGTCGGGTCGCGCTACATGGAGAGGGCTCACGGGCTGAGCCCTCTCCATAGCCGGTAAGTCTAGCACCGATCGCGGGTGTTTTCACAGCGATGGCTGCCGGCAGCCTCAAAAAGATATTGGCGCATGGGCGCCGCCATCTTACCTGGGATCGCCGCTCCCCGTGACGTCATCGGGGGGTGGCGATCCATCTCCATGGTAACCTCGGGTTTTCTGAAGACCCGAGGCTATTTCGTTTTAACCCCTTCATTACAATGTGCTGATAGCACATTGTAATGAATGAGGAGGAAAATCCCCATATACTGCCATACTGTTTTTTAAAAAAAATTATAATAAAAAAACCCTAAAATTTCAAATCACCCCCCCTTTCCCTAGAACTGACATAAATAAACAGTAAAAAATGCCCGATCAAAATATGATAATGGTTTTTCAATGCGTTTAACCCCGTAACGGAAAATAGCGCCCAAAGTCGAAAATGGCACTTTTTTGCCATTTTGAAAAATATAAAAAGTGATCAAAAGGTCGTACAGTCCTAAAAATGATATAATTGAAAATATTATCAAATTTCGCAAAAAATGACACCACCCACAGCTCCGTACACCAAAGTATAAAAAATTTATTAGCGCCAGAAGTTGGCAAAATCTAAAAAATAATTTTTGTACAGGAGGTTTTAATTTTTGTAAATGTATGAAAACATTATAAAACCTATACAAATTTGGTATCCCCTTTATCGTACCGACCCAAAGAATAAAGTAGACATGTCATTTGGGGCGCTCAGTGTAAGACGTAATATCCAAGCCCACAAGAAAATGGCGCAAATGCGTTTTTTCACCATTTTCATTGCATTTGGAATTTTTTTCCCGCTTCCGAGTACATGGTATGGAATATTTAATACCATCACTATGAAGTGCAATTTGTTACGGAGAAAACAAGCCTTCACACAGCTCTTTACGTGTAAAAATAAAAAAAAGTTATAGATCTTTGATGGTGGGGAGTGATAAATGGACATGAAAAACAGGAAAGGGCCCGGTCCTGAACCGGTTAAAGACAATGCGGCCTTTAGACCAATGAAAGTTGCTAACCCCGCCCTAAATCTTTCGATCAGGAATAGAACAATCATTTAACAATTTTTGCAATTTATTGTTTTGGAGCGTCATTCGGTTCATTTTATCATGTTTCTGAATATACAAAAATTTTCACATATTGCAACTCCACTGCTCTGGCAACTATTCTGTGTGTTCTGACTGTTATCAGTCTGTGTACAATGCGGGGTACAGTGTGAAATGGCAGCTGGAAATATTTCCCTTGGTTTCTCCTCCAAAAGAATCTTTCTATATGAAAAACATTTATATTTTTGAGTTTTCTCCCCCTTCAAATCAATGTTAATTTAAGTATTAGTATCGTATAGTAGGATATTGTAACGGATATACAGATATTGCCACTGGCTACTTTTATTGCTTGAAGTAGAGCCACAAAATACTATAAAATCAACAGCCCTGGAATCCAATAATTAGATACTTAAACATGTGCAACTTACAGAAAAAATTTAAACAGTAATGTTAAATCTTATGTTCTTCTTTAATAATGTCACAAAAGTTTATAGGATCCTTTATGCTGGTTTTTAACCCTGGAAGACTGCTTCGCTTTCGAGCTGCCGTTTCAATTTTTTGTACCAGTTCTACATCCCACGCATGTGTGACAAAACTCACTACAATACCTTTACTTTCACTGCCAACACGACCCACCCTTCCTGCCCTGTGCAAGTAGTCCTCTAAGGTGGGAGGAAAGTCATAATTTACTACGGTGTCTACTCTTAGACTGTCCAGACCTCTTGAAGCAATGTCAGTGCAGATCAACACATCATAGTCACCTTTCTGAAAGCTTTCAAAGATACCCGAACGCATATCTGCAGGCATTTGGCCATGAAGCCTAATATGTTTGATGTTATGGTCATCTAATATATAACCAAGCCAGTTTACTGTACTTGCATTGTTACAAAAGACCAGCATCCCTATGTCAGGTTTCTCTGACACATGTTTCTTTAAAAGCTGCAGAAGTTCATGGGTTTTATCCAATGTTTTCAGTTTTTTAAACAGTTGCTGAATGTGGGGCATAAGAAAATGTAGTTTTTTGCTTTTGATGATGTCAATGCTAACAAGGTCTGTAACTTTGCTCAGAATTTTGCCGATACCTCGGGGAAACGTGGCACCAATAATTGCTAGTTGGGCTTTCCTTTGCAGCCCTTGCATATCGCTGGCTTGTGAAGCAATCTGAGTATGCATGAGAATTCCTTCAATTAGATCACAGAATGTGTCATCAAACAGCGTATCAGCCTCATCCAGGACAACATAATGGAGAGACGAAAAACTCACTTTATCCAACTTCAAGGCCTTTGAAAGGGCACCAGGAGTGGCCACTAAAATATCCGGGGAATTGCCAAAGAACTGCCCCCGAATAGCTTTATTTCCATGACCACCTCCAACAAACCTTACAGATATGTTTAACGGTGCACATATTTTTTTGGCCACAGAAGTAACCTGGCCTCCAAGTTCTCTGGAAGGAACCAGGATCAGGCCTTGCGGGTCTGATGAAGCTTCACTTTTGCATGACAAGAGTTTGTGCACCATCGGTAATAAATAGACCAAGGTTTTGCCACTGCCAGTCTCGGAGGCACATAGCACATTCCTGCCCTGCAGCAGAGCAGGTATAGCCCGTTTTTGGATCCAAGTAGGAACGGAGATGGAAAGGGCCTCCAGAGAAGACACCAGCCTGGAGTCCAGAGAAAGAGAATGGAATGTTCCGTCTGTTTCCGGCCAGGGGCGCTGTTCCCGCTGGCTGTTAATATTAAAGTAATCACCACGAGACTGTCGGTGTTTCCATCCACGGCTCACCAAAGGGGGCTGCTCCCAATTGCCACAAGTCTCTCTAGAGAACTGATTCAGCTCCGTTCTGCGAGTGCTAATGAGTAGCTTTCCGGCGCGGGGAGCTTGCACCGCTCCTGCTGACATCTTTTCTCGTCTCTCCAGATACTGCTGCGTCCGCCTCGGTATTTCAATCACCGGTAAATCTCTGGCGGTAGAATAACGGAGGAAACATCCCAGACTTGGGCTCCATGCCCGTATATTGCAAAGACAAAACGGATGCATAATATACACGCACAGCTTTACGGTAACGAGGCAGAGCTCTGCCCATGTGGGAGTGAACCCTACAGATAGGCGCACAGGAAGTGACATAGAACTCTAACGTAAATACAGTGTCGCGGCTGTCACACGTGCTGCTGAGGAGACGACAGCAGAGACCGGACTTACCAGGTTCATGTTCTTACTTATATATACCGATATAGATAATACAATGCAGATGCGAAAAGAAGTGGCAGGGTTTTATCTTGTATCGGTTGCCTAGTCAAACATTAATATGCATTATTTACACGTACTAAAAAGCTGTTATCGTTATTCACAGCCTGCTGGTCGCACTTCATGTCTGACTCTTAGGCTAACAGAGCCCTTTAGTGACATGTTCAAGGGAGCTGATACTTTGACCACTCACATTGGCAACGCAAGTCCCTTAAATGTTTCAGAAAGGAGCTGGAGTGGGGGTAAAAGGTGCAGGTCAGGGCTGCTGCCAATTTGTTAGTTATATAGACATGTCAATGTTGTATACAAGGCATGGCCTATCTTTTGATCATGGTGTGGCACTCTCACCAGAGTGCCACAAAACAGGCGTAAACACCATAGTAAATGTCACCCAGTGAGATTTTGGTAGCCGCTTTAACCCCTTAAGGATGCAGCCATTTTACAGCTTAAGGCTCAGTTCCATTTTTTGTATTCTGACATGCGTAGCTTTATATCAGTGGTGGCGAACCAATGGCACAGGTGCCAGAGGTGGCACTCTGAGCCCCATCAGTGGGCACTCAGGCTGTTGCCCTTGCAGAGAATTCAACAGACAGGACATAAGTGATCCTTCTGCAGGAACAGGTATCCCTGGACGTGACACACTCAGCGTTATTTTAAAGTTCAGCATCTCGGTCTACCAGTGACTGCAGGAAGAGAAGGTATGGATAGGGTCGGATTATCATTGGAGCCACTGAAGCTCCTGCTCTTGGCCCCACAATTCTTCCTGTTCAGTGGGTTGTCAAGGGAAGCTCCAATGGCAATCCGAATTTTCCCTCCTTCTGTCAACGATATTGGTGTTATATTATATTGGTGATATAGGACTGTTGAAAGCTGTGGTATAGCACAGTGCGAGAAGATTTTAATAAGTTAATGCCAGAATTGCTGTGTTGGCACTTTGCAATAAATAAGTGGGTCTGGGTTGCAGTTTGGGCACTTGGTCTCTAAAAGTTTCGCCATCACTGGCATAGGGTCACTGTACTGCCCCCGGACACCATAGCAGTGTATGGGTGATGCAGGGATTAGTGTGTGTGTATGTGTGGATGGATGATGCAGGGATTAGTGTGTGTATGTGTCGATGGATGATGCAGGGATTAGTGTGTGTATGTGTGGATGATGCAGGGATTAGTGTGTGTATGTGTGGATGATGCAGGGATTAGTGTGTGTGCGTGGATGGATGATGCAGGGATTAGTGTGTGTGTGTGTGTGGATGGATGATGCAGGGATATTAGTGTGTGTGTGTGTGTGGATGGATGATGCAGGGATTAGTGTGTATGTGGATGGATGATGCAGAGCTGTGCTTTAGTGCGACCATCAGGGATATTTTAATCGGTGTAAAATATATTTTTCCTTTTTTTGGAAGCCTAAATCTTGGGTGTAAGAAGCGTCTTATAGTCCGAAAAATACGGTAATTAACCCATTTTCAAATCTGTACCCCCTTAAACTAACAGAAACAGCTTTTAGAAAGATTAACTGATTGAAACAAAATAGAGGTGAAAGGTAGAATGTCAAATTTTATCGGTTATACCTTCATTTAGCCCTAAAATTTACACATTTACAAAAGATAGATAAAAGAGAAAACGCATCTTACAATTGTTGACCTGGGAGCTGGCAATACGCCGTTGGTGTTTTTTTTTACCGTTCTGCCAGTAGGGTAGAGCAGAGGAGTTGCGTGTGAATGAAGTCTGGCAGCCCGCACACAACTAATGAAACTGAATCCAGAACACTTGTACTAAGAATATACAACAGGGCCCTTTGGAATCACGCTCAGGCCTGTACGCAGTCGCCCCCTGGTGGCAGGGCCCATTGACAGGGAGAATGTCAGACTCAGGGTTGTCAGTAATGTCACGGACCAGAACCCGCCCACAGTAACTGTGGACTGTTGAGGATTCCCCCACCTCCCTCTCCCTCATTAAAAAATCCCCAAGGGTACACTTACTGAGGACGTATGGGGATCCAGCCCAGCACCCGCAGGGTCTCCGATGCAGAGCCTACAATCCATCCGCGACAACCATAGGTAGGGAGATGCACAGCACTCGACCGATCTACCGGCGATACTTTACAGCAAAACAAAGCCCCTACATGCGGCTTTAATTCATGGCAGCGAATAAAGGATGCTTTGCTATTGATACTTGTTGCTGAGCAGTAGTGCCCTGAGCCCTGTGATCACAGGATACTCTCCTCTACTATGCAGCGCGACTAGGGATGCTTATCCAGCACTTACAGGGGGATAATTGCCAAGCGACTTTTCCGCTTGGAATTATAGCTGGGGGGTAATGGCGCTCATCATGCGTCGATGGACGCTTGGTGAGGCGGTAATGCGACCTGTGTGTTGTGTGGGTGTGTGTGGAGTGGGATGATGATGCTAGTCTGAGGGAATGGCTGATGCAGCGGCTGAGTGTGTCTGTGGAGGATGAGCAGGTGTGTGAGTGTGTGTGTGGATGGATGATGCAGGGCTGAGTGTGTGTGTGGATGGATGATGCAGGGCAGAGTGTGTGTGTGGATGGATGATGCAGGCCTGAGTGTGTGTGTGGATGGATGATGACAGGGGACAGGAGTGGTGGGTAGTGATGGATGATGGCGGCTGCGTGTGGTGTGGATGGATGATGCAGGCTGAGTGGTGTGTGTGGATGGGATGAAGGCATGAGGTTGTGTGGGGGATGATGAGGCCTGAGTGGGGTGTGGATGGTTGTGCAGGCCTGAGTGTGTGTGGATGGATTGAGAGCCTGAGTGAGGTGTTGGGGATGATGAGCGGGACTGAGCGTGTGTGTGGAATGGATAGCAGGCCTGAGTGTGTGTGTGGATGCGATGATGTGGGATGCAGCCTGAGTGTGTGTGTGGATGGATGAGCAGGCCACCTGAGCGTGGTGTGGGATGGATGTGATGCAGGCCGGAGTGTGTGTGTGGGGATGGATGGAATGGATGATGGCAGGCTGAGTGTGTGTGTGGAGGGATGATGCAGGCCTGAGTGTGTGTCTGTGGATGGATGATGCAGGCCTGAGTGTGTGGGTGGATGGATGATCGAAGGCCTGAGTGTGTGTGTGGATGGATGATGCAGGCCTGAGTGTGTGTGTGGATGGATGATGCAGGACCTGAGTGTGTGGTGAGGATGAGCAGGCCTGAGATGTGTGTGGGATGGGATGATGCAGGGTGAGTGTTGTGTGTGGGTGGTTATGAGCAGGCTGAGGTGTGTGTGGGCTGTGGATGGAGATGCAGGATAGTGCTGTGTGTGTGTGTGGAGTGGATGCTGCAAGGGATTAGTTGTGTGTGTGGGTGTGATGGAGATGCCAGGGAGGGATTAGTTGGTGTGTTGGATGGAGGAGCAGGGATTAGTGTGTGTGGGATGGATGATGCGGGGAAGGAATTAGTGTGGTGTGGTGTGTGTGTGTGTTGGCTGGAATGAGCTATCAGGGATAGTGTTGTGTGTGTGTAGGTGGATGGATGATGCAGGGACTGACAGCTGTGGTGTGTGTGTGTGGAGGAGGAGCAGGATCTAGTGTGTGTGTGTGGTGTGTGGATATGAGTCGGGATAGTGATTGTGTGTGTTTGTGGATGTCTGAACAGGGCATTTTTTTAGTGGTGTTTGTTTGTGGTGTCTGTCTGGCGAATAGTTTTTTGTTTTGTGGATGGTGAGCAGTTGGATATGGTGTGTGTGTTTTGTTGTTGATGTGATCTTCAGGGTATGTAATGTGTGTGATGGTGTGTTTGTGTGATGGATGTGATGCAGGGATTAGTGTGGTGTGTGTGTGGATAGATATGCAGGGATAGTGTGGTGTTGTATGCTGATGCGAGGTGCATTAGTTGTGTGTGTGGTTGTGTGTATATGATGTCGTAGGATGAGTGTGTGTATAGTGTGGACTGGATGATCACGCAGGGATTAGGTGTGTATGTCGTGTGATGATGCAGGGATTAGTGTGGCTGTATGATATAGTGTGTGCTGGATGATTGCAGGATTCGTTGTAGTTGTGGTGGATTGGATTGATGCAGGATATTATGTGTGTGTGTGTGTGGAGGGGCTGATCGCAGGGACTTAGGTGTATGTGTGAGTGGATGAGCAGAGATCTGTGCTTTAGTGCGAACCATCAGGATTTTAATCTCGGTGTAAAATTATTTTCTTCTTTTTTGAAGAGCTAAATCCTGGGGTGTAAGCAAGCGTTTTATGCTAGTCCGACAAATACGGGGAGTAATTAACCCATTTCAGCGAAATCTGATCACCCATTAAAGTAACAGAAGAAAAGCTTTTAGCAAATTAACTGATTGAAACAAAATAGAGGTGAAAGGTAGTATAGAATGTCAAATTTTATCGGTATGATACATTCATTAGCCTAAAAATTTACACCTTTAAAAAGATAGATAAAAGAGAAAACGCATTCTTATTACAATTGTTATGCATGTCTTCCCGGAAGTACAGAGATCAAGCCCCCCCCCCCCCCCCTTGTGGCCGTTACTTGTTGTAGGGGCGCACAGCGAGGCGCAGAAGGGGAAGAGCACCCTGCAGCTGCTAGGATTGTAGTTTCTACATTGGCCCCTTTTTGTAGGCTATAATATTTTTGGTTTTTCGTTATTGGGGTCATGTGACAGCATTTTTTTTGCAGGACGAGATGCTTTTTCCAGTGTTGGTATCCCCATTTGTTGAAAATTTAGGAACTTTCTTTTGAGGTCAGGAGTAGAAAAGCATCAATTCTGTACTGGATTTTTTCCTTTTTTTTTTTATTTTCGTGTTCACCATATAGCCTAATAATCATGTTTTTTTTTTTTTATTTTCGTGTTCACCATATAGCCTAATAATCATGTTATCTTTATTCCATGGGTTGATACAATTATGGGGATACCAGACTTGAATATTTATTTCTTATGTTTAACTAAATTTGCCAAATAAAACCCTAATGAGGGTAAAAAGCTATCATTTTTGCATCACAGTCTTCCAAGTGGCATAACATTTGTACTTTTTTGCCTACAAAGCTGGTTGATGGCTTCTTTTTTTGCTGGACATGTACTTTGCAACAGTATCATTCTGGAGTACATATGTTTAGTTGATCACTTTTTATTGCATTTTTAAATATGGTGTGGTTATTGATTATTCATGGGATTAAAGTGTATTTGTCTGGATTGCGAATGCCATGGGATAGATTGTCGTTGGTGATGGATATTCCAGGGTTCTGTTGTTGTGGTGTGTGTTGGTGGCGTGGAATAGACTTATCAGGGATAGTTGTTGTGTGTGGATGTAGGTGATGGATGATCAGGGCTACAGCTGTGTGCTTTGTGTGGAGGAGAGCCAGGATCTAGTGTGTGTGTGTGGTGTGTGGTTATGATCGGGATAAGTGATTGTTGTGTGTTTGTGGAGTCTGATGAACAGGCGCAATTATGTGTGTTGTGTTTGGTGGGATGTCTGATCATGGCGAACTAGTTTTTGTTGTGTTTTGGTGGATGGTGTCAGATGGATATTGTGTTTGTTTAGTGTTGTTTTTGTTGTCTTGGTATTATGTGTGTTTTTTTGTGTGTGGTGGATGATGCAGGGATTAGTGGTGTGTGTGTTGTGGATGATGATGCAGGATTAGTGTAATTTGTGTGTGGTATGTGTGATGAGGATGCAGGTTAGGTTGTGGTTGTGTGGGGATGGAGTGGCGGGTAGTGTGGTATTATGATTGCGGATTAGGGTTTATGTGAGGGGATAGTGTGTGTATATGTGTGCTGGATGATCCGCAGGGATTAGTGTGTGTATGTCGTGGATGATGCAGGGATTAGTGTGTAGTTACTGATGCGGATAGGGTGTAGTGCTGGATGTGGCAGGATTTGTGTTGTGGTGGATGTGTGATGTCTATGCTATTAGTGTGTGTGTGTGTGTGGCGTGATGATGCAGGGCTTAGGGGTGGTATGTCGAGGATGGATGCAGAACTGTTTGCTTTAGTGGCGACCATCAGGATATTTTTCGGTGTAAAATATATTGTTTTTCCTTTTTTGATGGAAGCTAAACTCGGGGGTGTAAGAGCGTCTTTCTAGTCCGAAAATAGCGGTAATTTAACCCATTTTCAATCTAATCTGTACCCCTTAACTAACAGAAACGCTTTTAGAAAGATTCATGATTAACACAATGAGAAGATTGAAAGGTAGAATTTCCATTTTATCGTTTATACCCTTCATTTGCCCTAAAATTTACACATTTACAATGATAGATAAAAGAGAAAACGCATCTTACATTGGTTATGCAAGTTTCTTCCCGAGTACAGGAGTGACACCCCCCCCCCCCCCTTGTGGCCTACTACTTTGTTGTAGGGGTCGCACAGCGAGCGCAGAAGGGAAGAGCACACCTCATGTCGCTCAGGATTGTAGTTTCTACATTGTGCCCCCTTTTTTGTAGCTCTATAATATTTTGCTGTTTTTCGTTTTTGGGGCCATGTACAGCTTTTTTTTGCAGGACGAGATGCTTTTTTCCCATTGTTGGTATCCCCTTTGTGAAAAGTTTAGGAACTTTCTTTTGAGGTCGAGTGTAAAAGCATCAGTTCTTGTACTGGATTTTTTTCCTTTTTTTTTTTCTTTCGTGTTCACACATATACCTAATAATCATTTATCTTTATTCCATGGGTTGATCCAATTATGGGGATACCGACTTGAATATTTTATTTCTTATGTTTAACTAATTTGCCAAATAAAACCACCTAATGAGGTAAAAAGTCTATCATTTTTGCATCACGTCTTCCAATTGGCATAACATTGTACTTTTTTGGCCTACAAAGTGGTTGATGGCTTCTTTTTTTGCTGGACATCGTTACTTTGCAACATAATCATTCTGTTTCTGGAGTACATATGTTTAGTTGATCACTTTTTATTGCATTTTTAAATAGGTAAAAATCGTTAATAGTTAACCGTTAATAAAAGTTTATTTATGGCGTTCATCTTATGGGTTCAATAATTATTTAATTTTATTCTCCGGTGTTGTTGAGACGAGATACATATTTATTTCTTATGTTTAACTAATTTGCCAAAATAAAACCTAATGAGGTAAAAAGTCTATCATTTTTGCATCACAGTCTTCCAAGTTGGCATAACATTTGTACTTTTGTGCCTACAAAGTGGTTGATGGCTTCTTTTTTTGCTGGACAGTGTACTTTGCAACAGTATAATATGGAGTACATATGTTTAGTTGATCACTTTTTATTGCATTTTATAATAGGTAAACAATCGTTAATAGTTAACCGTTAATAAAAGTTATTTATGGCGTTCATCTTATGGGTTCAATAATTATTTAATTTTATTTTACGGGTTGTTACAGACGCGGTGATACTATATATGTGAGGTTTGTGTTATGACTTTGTTTTAGTGTTATGTGTCTCTTTAGATGTTATGGGGCTTGTGTACATTTAATTTTTTATGGAAAAACATTTTTTTACTATTTCCACCACTGGAATGAATCATCTGATTTCTTGTTCATGATAATATCCTGCTGTGCTGATGCATAGGTTGACACTGTGCCTTCAAGATGAGGTCATAGAAGCCATCTTTCAGACAGTGCCAGCAGGCAGCTCTGGGGTACTTATCGGACCCCAGGGCTACCATAGCAACGAACGGGGCCCCCCGAAAACTGCTCGGGGTGTCGATCGTGGGAGAAACACCCCCCCCCCCCTCCGGTGTTGTTGAGACGAGATACATATTTATTTCTTATGTTTAACTAATTTGCCAAAATAAAACCTAATGATGTAAAAAGCTATCATTTTTGCATCACAGTCTTCCAAGTTGGCATAACATTTGTACTTTTTGCTGCTACAAAGTGGTTGATGGCTTCTTTTTTTGCTGGACATGTACTTTGCAACAGTATAATATGGAGTACTATGTTTAGTTGATCACTTTTTATTGCATTTTAAATAGGTAAAAATCGTTAATAGTTAACCGTTAATAAAAGTTATTTATGGCGTTCATCTTATGGGTTCAAAATTATTTAATTTATTCTACGGGTGTTGTTACAGACGCGGTGATACTAATATGTGAGGTTTGTGTTATGACTTTGTTTTAGTGTTTGTGTTCTCTTTAGATGTTATGGGGCTTTGTGTACATTAATTTTTATGAAAAACATTTTTTTACTATTTCCACCAATGGAATGAATCATCTGAGTTCTTGTTCATGATATATCCTGCTGTGCGATGCATAGGTTGACACTGTGCCTTCAAGATGGAGGTCTATAGAAGCCATTCTTTCAGACAGTGCCAGCAGGCAGCTCTGGGGTACTTATCGGACCCCGGGGCTACCATAGCAACGAACAGGGCCCCCCGAAAACTGCTCGAGGTGTCGATCGTGGGAGAAACACCCCCCCCCCCTCCCTCCCTCGAAGGCAAGTTAAATGGCCCAGTCATGGAAACCGTGACATTTAACGGGTTAAACACCCGCGATCGGAGCCCACTCCGGCCACGAGTCTTACCCGGGGTTGTCAGCGATAGATTACTGCTGACACTCCGCACCCATGATGCCAGCTCGCCTTCAGTGCAAAGCCGCATCCCAGCCAGCCCAGTCCAAGTACGGTGCAGAGCGCTTAGGGGTTAAGGTAATGCCTGAGGGTGCATCAACACGTTCAGTTTTTTTATGCCCAAACCAGGAGTGGAGAGAAAATAGAGGAGGGGTTGCACTTCTTAACGAAAAGGCGCCTTTCACATTTGCTGCTTTATTATCATTATCTGCTTTAATAAAGTTTCTCAGATTTAAAAAAAAAAAAAAAAAAAAAGAAATAAACAGTAAAAATCATAAACGCTGCGTCCGAAAATGCCTGCTCTATCAAAATATAATAACAGATTTCCACTGCCCGTAAAACGCCCCGTAATGAAAAACAGCGCTCAGTCGAAAATGGCGCTCAGTTGAAAATGAAAAATAAAAAGTGATGAACAGGTTGCACACTCCCAAAAATATACAAAATAGTAGAAGATAGCGCTCGGCACAATCCAATTTCACTGATCGTGGTGCATGTCAATCCTACGGCACCGTTATATCACTGTAGCGGACTCCGATGATACAATCTTTATAATCATTAACACTGCTGGTGGCGCTCAGCTAAGTAGACAAAAGTCCAATAGATATTCAGGTGCGACAAGAAAAGAGAGCGGCACTCACCATTGCTGTGAAAGAAGTTGATTTCTTTATTTCGGGTGCATAGTACAGGGAGGAGCGGGACCGTGGCGACGAGTCGTTTCGCGCCTACTGCCGCATCATCAAGCCAATGACGTCACTCACCCTGGAGCAATACATACACACTGGCGTCTATTGACGTTGAAAGTTTGTATACCCGCATTCCCCAAGAATTGGGAGTACAGTGCATTCATGATATACTTACAAATGCTCAAAAAAGCCCACAATATATTGATTTTGTGTGTTCCAGTTTGCGATTTGTGTTGTCCCATAATGCCTTCGTGTTCAATGACAGATGGTTTGTCCAGAGAACGGGCACAGCTATGGGTACTCCTGTTGCTTGTACCTCTGCCAACTTATTTTTGGCTCGTTTTGAAAGCCGCTGTGTCTTTTCTCTGGACAACCCATTTGTCACGAACACGAAGGTATTTTTACGATATGTGGACGATATCTTTATAGTTTGGGAAGGCACCCGTACCCAATTTTTTAGTTTTGTCGAATATCTGAATACCACTAATCAAATGAATATGCGATTTACAGCTGTATATGGAGAAAAAGAACTAGACTTCTTAGATGTAAAAGTCAGAGATGGGAGAGGAGCTATGTACATCCGCCTTTAGAAAAACCACGGCCACCAACTCCATGCTACACTTCAACAGTTTTCACCCCATCCACACAAAAACTAGCCTTCCATATAGTCAGTTCCTCCGTCTTAGAAAAATTAATAGCACGGATATACAATTTATCAATCAGGCAAAAGATCTAACTAAACGTTTGTTAGAGGATAACCCAGTGAAGTGTTAAAAGAAGCATATCAAAAGGTTAGCAATCTTTCCCAGGAAGCCGTATTGTCTGATGGAAGGGGACGGAGAAAAAACAGTGATCACCAAAAAAATCAAAAAGACGAGAAAAAATTTGCCTTTTCCTTTGAATATAGTCCATGTGAGGGTATTATACGACAGGCGATCCGAAAAAATTGGAACATTTTAAGACAAGATCCTCAACTTCAGGATATTACATCCACACATCCCGTAGCATTTAGACGTTGCCCCACGATTAAGCAAGCATTGGTCAAAAGTAGATTTTCCACCACACAACCAACATGGTTAGAAAAAAGTATCCCAAAAGGCAACCATAAATGTGGCTCATGCTAATTTTGTACTTTCAACAGTCAGTTAAAATCAATAGAATTTGGAGGTATATCCCAGAGGGTTGATTCCTTCATTACATGCAAATCTACATACATTGTTTATCTCATTTTTTTGTCCGTGTAAACGGTTTTACATTGGAAAAACTATACGTAAACTGTATATTAGATTTAGAGAGCACTTAAGTCAATCACTACAGGGAATGGTTGTTCTCGACTCATAGAGCATGTCAGAAAGTGTCATGATGGCAACCCTGAAACTTTAAAATTTGCAGGCATCACACAGGTTAAAATTAACCCCTCCGGAGGAAACAGGAACTTAAGTCTATTGAGAGAGGAAAGTAGGCAGATAATTGCCTTTAACGCCACTGGCGCTCTAGGATTGAATGAAATAAATGACTATAGTGTGTTCCTATAAAATGATCTTCTATAATGTTTATATACCCTCCTAAAAAATTAAATTGCTTCTGCCAGATCTAATTAGATCAATGTCCGAGTGCAGACATAAAAAATGTTAAATCACGCTCATTAGCAAAAGATGATTACGATTTTCTGTGCCTCTTATCAGCATGAATATACATGCACAATATCCTGTTATGTTTTTAAAAAATAAACTTTCGTATTATTGTTTTTATACTCACCATGTTTTCACGCATGTTCCTTGTTATTTGTATACTGTTCCCATGGCGACACTCACCGGCAACCGCGCATATAAAAGGCGCGGCGCGGGTGAGTGACGTCATTGGCTTGATGATGCGCCAGTAGGCGCGAAACGACTCGTCGCCACGGTCCCGCTCCTCCCTGTACTATGCACCCGAAATAAAGAAATCAACTTCTTTCACACTCCCAAAAATGGTAGCATTGGAGACATCATCAAAAGTCTCAAAAAGTGTAAAACCAGTCTAAGGGTGGTTTTACATGTGGCGTTTTTGTCCGCTTTTCCCAATTATCTTAATTAAAAAAGATTGCAGCTATAAGCACCTGTGTGTTGGATCTTTTCCACCACAAAGCAAAAAAGCTATGGGTCAGCTCAAAAATGGAGCTTTCGTCCCCACATGTGTTGTTTTTTTTTCTGGTTGCCATAATCCATTACTTTACAATCCATTCAGTTGTCATTTGCCCTGAAGGGTATCCTACAGGCTTGGAGAAAGTTTGCATTTAAACTACAAATAGTGTCTGCAACTACAATTCGCTCCAGGGCTCAGCGCCTGCTCCCTCTTGGGGATAGATAGTGTATTTCCTAGAATCAGAGACGTGGAACATGAGAATGTACTATGCCCCTAATGGATATTGGCACTGGGAATACATCAGGTTCTTGGCTTGGCTATCTACAACTGAGACATTTTGTATCCTCTCTGGCAACCATGCCAACTCTTACATCCACCCTCACTACATTTGAAGAATTATGCCTCACTAACACTCAGTTCACTCAAACCGTATCACTTTTGTACGGTTTATTTTTGGCTAGGGTACTTAAAACCACATTATGCCAGGGCCTGGGAAACGGCACTGGGTAAAGAACTAACCACGGAGCAATGGTCTAGTGCATTCTCCTTGACTTATGTTCTCTCATCATCCTGTAGACTCCAGGAACAAAATTTTAAGATTCTCTCACAATGGTACAGCACCCCAGTTAAACTGAGACAAATTGTCCCTCCGATTTCGGACCACTGCTGGCTTTGCGAGAGTGATATAGGCTCCATGCTACATATTTGGTGGAACTGCCCTCTCATCACCCCCCTGTGGCAGAATAGTAATCAGTTATACAATGCATTGACCGAATCCCATGTGACCTTCACTACAGAACAGGCCCTTCTCTCTGCTCTTTCAGGACCTATCTCTAAAATTAAAAAGGGACTACTGAGACATTTTCTTGTAGCTACTCATCAGATCATCCCTCGCTGCTGGAGATGCTCAGCCCCTCCTTCCAGAGCCGACTGGGTTGCTGCCCTGAATCACATATTCAGAATGGAGTTGAGGGCAATTGACAATGACAGAATCAAGCAGTTTTACGCTTCATGGTTCTCTTTGGTGACCTTCATGGGAATCTCGCTCCTTTGCGACCTGGGTCACGTCTGGATCAATACTCTAAGGTTGCTTCATACAGCACTTTTTTTTTTAATCTTCTTACTCTTTTCTTCCTTAACCTATCCTGTTCTTGTACCCAATACCCAACCCTACCTTTTTCGTTTTGCAACCCAATGTTCTACCCTACCTATTCCTTAGTTACATGATTGTCTATTGGAGGCAACACGGCCTTGCCCAGAATTTGTTTGTTAACTCCTCTCTGCTCACCCACTGACTTTAGACATCAGCGGGCGCAGGTCCGGAGTCTGCAGCGACGTCTTTAGACGTCGCTGCAGTTTCTGCTGCTTCTGCGCTAATTGCGGCATCAGAACCCGATCTGCAGGTGTCAGAGGCACCCGGAGACCCTAGGGAGAAGGGAGATGCGGTTCGTTACCGCTTCTCCCTTCTCCGATCCTCCCTGCATTACGCTAAATGAGCGCGATGCATAGAGGAGCTGAGTGGCGTGGCCATCGGCTCCATAGACTCGGCGGTCAACTGACCAGGTCTAAAGGGCTTAATCAGAGCTGCTGGGTTTAATTAGACCCAGTGCAGCTCTGATCACCTGTCCCCAGTGACAGGTGAAAAAAAGAAAAGAGACACAGGCGGCGCCCCTAGTGCAATAAGTCACTTGAGAGTATGGTGAAGTGTAAATGGTGTCTGCTCACCTGTAGACACTTTGTGTCTTATGCGTCTAGAGCAGATACTCGTTGTACCATCTAATCTCCAATGTTCGTTGGTAGGGTATGCTGCGTCTTCCCGGAGTCCGGTACAGTGGTAGTGCCGGATAGGGAATCACAAGGATATATAGGTTTGAAAAACCCGGGTTGGTGTAAGACGCGCTGCCCCAATTAGGCTAAGTTCGACAAAAATAGTGGGGTTCAATGTAATATTTATTTGAATGGTAAAAGGACTACGCGTTTCGGGGGTGGTCTACCCCCTTCCTCAGGTCCGTGACAAATACTAAACAGAATAACATAGTAAAAAGTATATATGTAAAACATGATTTGGAAAGAAATTTACATACATGTAGAAAAAGACATTTTTAAAATATGAAAATTCAATTTAAAAATTCAATTTTGAATTTAAAAATAGGGGTAGGTCTGTCGGGTACAGTCTTTGTGGTATATATAATAACATATAGTTAAAAGCATTTAAGAGAAAGCATTTGGTGAATATGATAAATGAATAAATAAATAAATAGATAATAGACAACACAAAATGATTTGTATTAAAATGTGGTTAGTAGATGTTAATTAATACACATAGTTATTATAAAAATGGATATAGATAGGGCAGATCAAGAATGGGGAAGTGATCCAGATGATAGTGGATGTAGAGAATGGGTAAATAATATGTAATGTTAATAGTAAATGACGTATGATGAATCAGTGAATAGTTTATGTAAATTGAAAGGAGAATTACCTTGAGCTCCAGGGTGCGATATTCAACCCAGGATAAGCACGGGACTGCTGATAGAGGATGAAAAGATGGTTTAGGAGATATGTTCCTGTGGTGGGAGCAATGTATAAAGTACAGGAAAGCAGTTGACGAACAAAACTCTCACCTAACCACCAAAACCTTTTTTAAAAGTGTAGACGTCAACAACTTTTTAGATTTTTCAAGCTCACGCCATAAGAAATGGTTACAAAATGTAAAAGGAGCCGCCGAAACTGTACCCGACCACAAAACTTTTCAGGCACAATCGAAAATTCTTAGGGATAGATTTACAGAGAAAGGCTATCCACCAGGACTACTAAAAAATGCATACCAGAAAGTCAACCGCCTTACACAACAGGATTGCCTTATTCCCCCTACAAAAAAAGCACATGCCCCCTCACACAAGTCCAACTTCATCACCACCTACACCACTGATCACAACTTTATTAGACACAAAACTTGAACATCCTCAAAAAAGACCCATACATTTCAGAATGACTCCCATCCAAACCACATCTCGCTTTCAGAAGGGCCCCTACCCTTAAAAATATTTTGGCTCCTACAAGACTCCGTAAAGAAAAAAAGCAACCCACTCTCTCCTTTTTTCCAGAACTGAAAGGTTGCTATAAATGCATCAAGGAAAGATGCAAGACCTGTGACATCTTGTGCAACAAGACCCAAGATTTTAAAGCCTTATCCACAGGAGAATCATTTAAGATTAATTCATTTATCAACTGTGGCTCAGATTACGTTATTTATGTCCTTGAATGCCCATGCTCCCTGCAATATGTGGGGCGCACCACCCAGAGTTTAAGGGAACGCATCAATACCCACCGGAGCAAAATCAACTGTGGTTATTCCCTACACAGCGTTTCCCGTCATTTCACATCCCACCACAATAAAGACCCATCCCTATTGAAACTTATTCCTATCGAACAAATTCCTACTTCACATCCAGATAGATTCAACCAACTAGTCCGTAGAGAAAATTTCTGGATTTTTAAACTGAATACCTTGACTCCCAGCGGTCTAAACGAACTAATCGAACGTACCTGAATCCGTATATATTCACATACCCCTTTCAACAATTCTTCAATACATTTTTTATTACCGGTAATCAATTTATTTATTAATTAATTCATGTATATGGTTATTACAGTAATTGTTTTTATTTGTATCAACCACAATCCGTTCCAACTCTTGCATTAAGTCTTTACTACTATCTATTCATTTATTTATTTATATTTCTTTTATTACTACATCATTTGTTCCTATTTATTTATTTTTTTATTATTTATTATACCTAGAGATAACTATATGTCTACTCATCTGTATCTTTAACCCCTTAACGACTTGGCCTTTTTTAGTTTTTTCACTTCCATTTTTCACTCACCAACTTCAAAAATCTATAACTTTTTTATTTTTCCACATAAAGAGCTGTGTTATGGCTTATTTTCTGCGTAACAAATTGCACTTCATAGTGACGGTATTTAATATTCTATGGCGTGTACTGGGAAGCGGGAAAAAAATTCCAAATGCAATGAAAATGGTGAAAAACCACATTTGTGACCTTTTCTTGTGGGCTTGGAATTTTACAGCTTTCACTCTGCGCCCACAAATGACATGTCTACGATTTTTTGGGTGGGGTACATTAATGTGGATACCAAATTCGTATAGGTTTTATAATGTTTCATACATTTAAAAAAAATTAAAACCTCCTGTACAAAATATTTTTTTTTTATTTTTGCCATCTTCTGGGGCCAATAACTTTTTCATTCTTGGGGTTACGGAGTGTGTGGATAGTGATTTTATGAGAATTTGATGGCATTTCATTACTCTAATTTTTGGGAGCGTGGCGACCTTTTGATCACGTTTTATTAATTGTTTTGTAATTTTCAAAATGGAAAAAAATGGCATTTTCATTTGGACGCTATTTTCCGTTACGGGGGTTAAACGTAGTGAAAAAAACTTTATACATATTTGAAGATCGGGCATTTTTCGGACGCGGCGATACCTAATGTGTTTTAGATCTTTACTGTTTGTTTATTTTATATCAGTTCTGGGAAAAGGGGGGTGATTTGAATTTTAGGTTTTTTTATATATTTTTTTTTTTTTAAACTTTTTTTTTATTTATACTTTTACTATTTTCAGACTCCCTAGGGTAAACCCTAGGTAGTCTGATCGATCCTATCATATACTGCCATACTCAAGTATGGGGCAGTATAGTGGATTTTACTCCCCATGCTTACAATGTGAAATTAGCATGCATGGGTTAAAACGAAGATCGCCTCGGGTATCGAACACCGAGGGTACCCTGGCGACGGATCGCCGCTCCCCGTGACGTCATCGGGGAGGGGAGAGCGATCAAACAAGATGCGGTGCCCATGCGGCGCCACTCTTTGAAGCGCGCCGCAATTGCCGGCGGACGAGTCGAGGTGAGAAAAACACCGCGATCGGTGCTCCACCGATCCGGGTTTACCGGTAAGCCTTTTGCAGCAAAAGATTACCGGCTATGGAGAGGACACGGCCCGCGAGCCCTCTCCATACACCGGGACCCGGCGTGCGCCGTACTAGTACGGCGCGCGTCGGGAAGGGGTTAAACTACTGCATCTAGAGATTACACCCTCTCTGATATCTTTCCCTTCCGGTCCCACTCACCCTTCCAACTGTGTATCATGTACATTTCTTCCTCCGTTTCCAGCAGATCCCTGGACACACCATCACTCGAAAATATTCATACATTTATACATACATATACATTTCCATACCTTTCCACACATCACTCACCCATACTCACTTAAATACACACACACTATAACAACACACTACACACCACTCATTCAACTCTATACACACTTACATTCACCCGTACAATCATACCCTCTATTATCTCCAATTACACATATTACATTCATATCGTCCAGCGCAAAACGATCACAATCTACAAAACACTTGCCCCAGTCTGTAGATTCTATTGATGTTACAATGTAACCATCTCTGTGGCAACACACCTCAACGATCCAATACATCCCCCGTCTCCACCGCAGCAGCGATCTCACCACCTACTGCGCATGCGCCCAGTTTCTAAGTTTCAATACTTACTGCCTGCACACATTTAAATGGCTCCGTTCCCATTGGGCGCAACACTGTCGCCGACGGAAACCGATACAGGCTTTCACCGCCGGGACCTAGTGAGTTCACCCACTCCTGCTTCTGTACATTATACATTGCCCCCACCACAGGAACATATCTCCTAAACCATCGTTTCATCTCATCCGCAGTCCGTGCTTATCCTGGGTTGAATATCGCACCCTGGAGCTCAAGGTAATTTCCTTTCAATTTACATAAACTATTCACTGATTCATCATACGTCATTTACTATTAACATTTACATTTATTTACCCATTCTCTACATCCAATATCATCGGATCAACTTCTCCCATCTTGATTGCCCTATCTATATCCTTTTATAATAACTAGTGTGTATTAATTAACATCTACTAACCACATTTTAATACCAAAATCATTTGGTGTTGTACATTATCTATTTATTTATTTATTCATTATCATATTCACCAAATTGCTTATCTTTAAATGCTTGTAACTATATGTTATTATATATACCACAAAGAACTGTACCCGCAGGACGATCCCTATCCCTCATTTTTAAATTCAAAAGTGATTTTTAAATGAATTTTCATATTTAAAATGTTCTTTTTACATGTATGTAAATTTCTTTCCAAAATCATGTTTTACATATATACTTTTTACTATGTTATTTTGTTTAGTATTTGTCACGGACCTGAGGAAGAGGGTAGACCACCCCCGAAATGCGTAGTCCTTTTACCATTCAAATAAATATTACCTTGAACCCCACTATTTGTCGAACTTAGCCTAATTGGGGCAGCGCGTCTTACACCAACCCGGGTTTTTCAAACCTATATATCCTTGTGATCCCCAGTGACAGGTGGGCATTTCCACTGTAACTGAGGCTCTTATAGCTTCAGTTACAGGATAAAACTTGTAATAGAAAAAAAAAAAGTGAAAATGTCCCCTAGGGTCTTTTATGACCTCATGGGGGACATAAAGTAAATCACACTCACACACCAAAAAAATTGAACGTGTTCACACTTTGCATCCGATATATCGGATGCGAGCGCTACTTGCATGGCATGACAGCAGGCGTCCTGTGGAGGAGCAGGCGTCCTGTGGAGGAGCAGGCGTAGTTCTGTGTTGTTCTGGTGACGGGGCAGCGCAAAACCGCCAATACACTCTTCTCTCAGACACTCCAAATTATTTGAGCATGCGTGCACGTTTTTGGTAAGAAAAGACAGAAGACTGAAGTTCTGTTTTATCCTTAGCTCATGCTCTTAACTTGCCATGCAGAAAAGAGAACTGAACTGAACTTTATTTCCTGATACATAACTTTTTATATTCATACAAAGAGGCGTGGTTCCATACATTAGAATCATTATAATTGGTTATAGCTTAGTATATAGGTGTGGCCTCCGACTCTTGCTGATTGGTCCTCAAAATCATCGTTGTCTACAGTAAATCGACCGCTAGTCTGGATGCTGATGCTATTCTTAGCAAACATCTGCTTTTTGATCATAAGACTTTTGCTGACAGTTGCATGTCTGGTTAAAACTGGTTTAAGGGAAAAGCTCTGTATTGCATAACAAACAGAGTACAAAAATGTAGGGCAAAGGGCACATGTATACAATCATAAAGCATATAATTATTATGGACATATAATCATTATCTTGACCCTCACACTGCGTAGGTTGTGTACTACCCCCACCATGTCCCAGAAGTCATACACTGACTTGGAGGTATATAATTATATGGCCTCCGATATGGAGTCTGCTAGTGGGGACGTTTTTGTTTGTGCACCTTTTCCTCATGAACCCCCGAGAAGGTGCTTGTTGTAGTAGTGCTGAGTGCCAGGTACAAGGACAAGAGAAGAGAGAGGTGCATCTTATGTGTGGGGTGTTTGGCTTCCCGTGGCAGAGCTGGGCACAAGAGACATAATGATATTTTGTACTGTGCACCATCCATTATGAGCATCATCCTTGGGGTCCCCCTGTGGGGTTAAAATGCTGTCAGTTACACCCGAGATTAATTCATGGAGGGATGTAGTTTTCAAATCGGGTCAGTTCTCAGGGGTTCCTACTGTACTGATAAAGGGCATCTACAAAAAAAATGTAAATGTCGGTACTCCAAATGCCATTTTCTTCCGAGCCCTGCTGTGTCTCCATCTTGTAGATTATTGGCATGTATCCGGCAGAACCTGCATGATGATTTTTGGGGTGTTTGACTCCAGTTGCATGAATTGGGTAAAATACTTTTGACACTACAATTACAAATTTAGAGAAATTGCAAAGCAAATTTTACTCTACACCATTCAATTTGTGTTACATTTGAGCCAGGATCTTATGGGTTAAAATCCTCATACAACCCTAAATAAATTCTTTTGAGGGTTGCTCTTTCCTAAAATGGGGTCACTACACGGGGGTTTCTATTGTACTGGTACCTCCTCAGGGGCACCCCAACACCAGTCTAGTGAAACGGGTGCTCCAAAAGCTAGATTTTTTATTGCTAAACATGGGGCATTGGGATGAGTTGGGCTGAATACATTTCTTCCTACTTTGGCACATTTGAGAAAACAATGCAATTTTTACACTGCCCCCATCATTTTGTATTACATTTGAACCAGCATCTCAGGGGTTGAAAAGGTTCATACAACCCTAGATAAATTCTTTGAAGGGTGCCCTTTCCTAAAAGTGATGGGGCCAGATAGTTTTATACTGGTCGACTGGTGCGGAGTCGCTGTTATATATTATATTGGTGGCCACTACTTCTTTTATAACTGGGGGGTTGTGATGGGATTTTGGGTTGGTTGGTTTGTAATATTATTATATTAGGATTAGGCCTCAGATTCTTTTTATCCTTGTGTGGTTGGGCTTTAGATATTTATATTGGCCAATTTGCAGCGGGGGTATACAATATATTACCAATCTGGGGCTGTGTATGATGGGATACAGTATATACAACTTGGGGGGGGCTGTCTATGGGATACCGTATATGGCTCAATGGGAGGCTGCTATATGGGATAAACATTAATAGTACTAACTGGAGGGCTGTATATAGGAAGTATTCATGCCTGCAGAGTTTCCTGGCCATTTTTAAGAATGTCTTGCAGATAGGTGAAGACTTACTCCTTTCGGCGGACCGCTGCTGACTTTTGCGTCAGTGGGTGCAGGTTCTGGAGTAACAGCCTGGTCACCTGTCCCCCATGCCAGGATGGGCAATTTTCCCCTGTAAACTTGAGGCTCTTATCGATGCCTCGTTACAGGGTAAAACTTGTAATAGAAAAACAAAAGTAAAGTGTAACAAAAAAAAGTGAAAATGTCCCCCAGGGGTCCTTTTATTACCTCCTGGGAGACATAAGTGAAAACAACACTCACGCCAGCACAAAAAATTAACCTCCTCACACTCTGCATCCAATTATTGTGACACTGATCGCAGTGACAATAAGCCAGCGGTGCCGATATATGGATTCGAGCACACTTGCGGCAGCGTAGCGTGGATGAGGCAGTGGCGTACTGGAGGATCATGCGAGCGTGAGGATAGGCGTTCTGTGGAGTAAGCAGGCGGTTGTGTGAGGAGCAGGGCGTTTTCTTGGGGAGGAGTCTGGCGTTCTTTTGAGACTTGGCGTTCGTGGAGGATCAGCTTTCGTGGAGGAGTAAGCATCTGTGGAAAGCAGGCTCGTAGCTTGGAGGTGTAAAGGCGTTCTGTGGGAAGGAGCAGGCGTTCTGTGGAGGGAGCAGGCGTTCTGTGGAGTCGCAGGCGTTCTGTGGAGGAGTCATGCGTTCTGTTGATGAGCCCTGGCAGTTCGGTGGAGGAGCTGGCGTTCTTGGATGAGCTGGCTTTCTGTGGAGGAGCTGGCGTTCTGTGGGAGGAGCTGGCGTTCTGTGGAGGAGCTGGCGTTCTGTATGCGGAGGCTGCGTTCGTTGGAGGAGCTGGCGTTCTGTGGAGGAGCTGGCGTTCTGTTGAGGTAGCTGGCGTTCTGTGGAGAGCGGCGTTCCTGTGTAGGAGTAGCGTTCGGTGTGGCGCAGGCGTATCTGTGGAGGAGTAAGTGTTCCTTTGGAGGAGTTAGGCATTCTGTGGAGGAGACGGGTTCTGTGAGAAGTAATGGTTGCTGTGGAGGATAGTGTTCTGTGGCGGATGTATAGCGTGGGTGGCGAGTCCGGCGTTGTGTGGTAGGAGTATGCCGTTCTGTGGAGGAGTCGGCTGTATTTTGGTGTAGCAGGTTGTTCTGCTGTTGTGGAGCATGCGATGCGTGGAGGAGTAGGCGTTCTGTGGAGGAGTAAGGCGTTCTGTGGGGAGTAGGGCGTAGCTTGGAGGGGTAGCGTTGTGTGGAGGAAGTAGACATTCTGTGGTGGAGCAAGGCGTAGCGTGGAGAGTAGGCGTTCTGTGGAGGGGTAAGGCATTCTGTTGAGGGCAGGCTTTGTGGTGGAGGGGCATTCGGTTGTGTGGAGGGGCAGCGTTGTTCTGTGTTTGTTCTGCATATGTTGTGTACTACCCCGCACCTGTCCCAGAAGTCTACACTGACTTGGAGGTATATACTTATATGGCCTCCGCTAAATGGAGTCTATAGTTTGGACGAGTGTGGGGACGTTTTGTTTTGTGCCCTCTTGCGTCCCATAAAGTGACTCTGATGAACCCCCGATAAGGCGCTTTCCATAGTAGTGCGAAGTGCCAGGTACAAAGGACAAGGGAGTGCATCAATGATTTACATTGGGGTGCTTTGTCTCGCCGTGGCCAAGGAGCTGGGCCAAAGATGACATATTCGATAATTTTGTACTATGGCATCTCCATTATGCATCAATCCTGGGTCCACCTGTGGGGTTAAATGTTTCCTACAACCCCTAGATTAATTATGGAGGGATGTAAGTTTTCAAATAGGTTCAATCTCCTGTGTTCCTACTGTAATGATTCCATGAGGGCCTCTGCAAAATGTTTTCTTGTTGCCCAAAAAATGTAAATGCTGTACTCCAAATGCCATTCTCTTACCGCGCCCTGGCAGTAGTTTTCATCTTGTAGATTATTGGCAGGTACCCGTGAGAACCTGCGATGATTATTTTTTGGTTGGTTGCCTCCGTTGCATGAATTGGGTAAATACTTTTGTACACTCCAATTAAAATTGTAGAAATGTTCAGAAGAAAATTTACTCGACAAACAATTCAATTTTGTTACATTTGAGCCAGTATCTTATGGGTTAAAATGTTCAAACAACCTAATCAGTCTTTGAGGGTTGCTCTTTCCTAAAATGGGGTCACACACGGGTTTCCTATTGTACGGTAGAACCGTGCTCCAGTTGGCAACCACCGCCACCAACACCAGTGCTAGTGAAACGGTGCGCCAACGCTAGATTTTTGCGTGTTCCTTCTCTGGCCTGCTGTGTCCCCAGCCTGTAGACTATTGCTAACCCAGGGGCATGGTCCATTACCCCGACAAGTTAACCCACTGAAATGAGTTTTTGGGTGTTTATCCACAGTGGGATGAGTTGGGCTGAATACATTTCTTCCTACTTTGGGCAATTTTGGAAAAAAATGCAATTTTTACACTGCACCATATTTTGTTATAACATTTGACCCAGGCAATCTCAGGGTTGAAAAGGTTTCATACAACCCTAGATAAATTCTTTGTAAGGGTGCCCTTCCTAAAATGGGGGGTCACTAACTATTGGGGGGTTTTCCATTGTACTGGCTCACCCCCAAACACACCATTCTAGTGACAAGGGTTCTCCAAAAAAGCAAAATTTTCGCGCCTTCCCTTCTCAACCCTGCGTGTTCCCAGCCTGTCAATTTTTTTGGCACATTTTGGTTCGCCGTACTCGAGAACATACCCAAGATTATTTTTGTGGTGTTTTGTCTGAAGTGACATGATGTGGACTCAGTAAATTAGGTGCCTAAAATGACATTTTTGAGATAAAACCGCAATTTTTAATATGCATCTTTACTTTGCATTAATTTGCCATCATTTTGGGGTTAAAACGCTCACCACACCCAGTAAATTCTTTGAGGGGTTTAGTTTCTAAAACGGTATAATTTTCTTGGGTTTTTTTCTATTGCACTGGTACCCACGGGCCCTGCGAAAATGACATGACCCTCTAATCCAATGGTGAAAGCTGAGCTGCAAAATCACATTTCGCCTCCAATCCCTTCTCAGCCCTGCTGTTTGCCCAGGCCTGGCCATTTTTGGCACATGTGTGGTTTGCCGTCTATTGTACACCCTGCAAAATGATTTTTGTGGGTGTTGTCTATTTGTCTAAAGTGGCATGGGCTGGGCACAGTAAATGTAGTGTGCAAAAATGAATACTTTTTGATATTAAAACGCCATTTTAATTTTGCACCATTTACTTTGCATAATTAAATTTTGACCATCATGTTGGGAGTTAAAATGCTCAACACAACCCCAGATAAATTCTTGAGGGGTTCTCGTTTCCCACATGGTATAATTTCATCGAGGGTTTCTAATTGCACTGGTACCAGCCTAACACGAGACAAAGAATGCATCAAAAATGCTCATCGGATAATGCAAAAACATATACTCAGTTTTTATTAGTACTGACACAATTCACAACACTAGTTAAAAGCATTTAAAACACATAATATACAGACCAGAAAATTGTACAGTGACCAGGTATTGGTACACTGTAACTGCCCACTGTCAATCACTAAGTAGTGATATTAAACCTCCCAAATGATTCTCAGCCTGGTCATAGCAATAAGTGAAAAAAGGTGCCAAGAATGCTAAATGCATAGAAAAAGGTCCACAAATCTGTGTGTACACAAGGCTGAAAGTTTCCCACTCATGTAGTAATTCTGGGTCTAGAAGGTGCTAATGCAATGGTAAGCGTGAAAAAAATTTCAGAAAGGAGAATGAGAAGGGAATAACATGTTACCACAGAAGAACCAGCATACAGTGGGAGGAGGTTGATCAAGACAGAGGCAACGGGCTCCCCACGCGTTTCGTCGCCAAAAGGGCGACTTCCTCAGGGGTATAAGGCCCTAAACAAGCGTGTCTCACCTTATATACAGTCCCCATGTAGTTTGCCAACCTGACGGCATCTTACCGGATCAACGGCGCCTGACCGGAAGTTGGTCTGTGTATAGCGGAAGTAGCTTAAATACATAGCCGTGCGCATCCCGGGCCGGGGTAAAGATGTTTAGATGTTGCCTTAGCAACGACAAGGTATACAGGACGGTCCGAGTATAAAGAGATATGTAATTACGGTGCCATATAACATAAGATGTAAAAAAAACAGAAGGGGTCTGATACAGGTGGCAAAAAGGCGAGAACTGAAAAAGGATGAGTTTAACACTATTGGTACTAAAATGCATAACAGATCATTAATAGTACTCTTGCTGAAATCATTATCTGTCATAGTGCACTTGTCATATAATAATATAGACATCAATAGTAAGGGGTATGTCCATGACAATGCTTAGTAAATGCAAGCTATTATAAATTTAATATCGCACTCACCCCAGTAACATTGTTGGGAGTAGAGATATATTGGTTGTGACATTACCACATACAGGGAACTACAGACAAAAATCACAGTATGGAGAAATAATTTACAAGGCAAGAGGAATCTCAAACACTTGATGTTGTTATACAGGCAGACAAAGTGATTTGAGGCCAGAAGGTCAAACAGACCCGACACAAAAATCACAGTAGGGAAATAATTTACAAGGCAAGAGGAATCTCAAACACTTGATGTTTTTTATACCGGCAGACAAAGTGATTGGAGGCCAGAAGGTCAAACAGACCAAGATAGGCAGAACAGTTAATATCTGAGGGTT
>CM033647.1:121348340-121482809 GCA_019512145.1 Engystomops pustulosus
AAGATTGGGCCAGAACAGTTACAGAACAGTTAATATCTGAGGGTTCAACAATCCAGAACCTTGGTTATAGCAAAAGAGTCCATGAGCAAAATTATAATAAGTCATTGTCCCGCAATATACAACTCTGGGGCCCAATTCCACCAGGCAATAGAGCATCATTTTGTAGTTGGTTGGCTTAGCAGGAGCCTGTTTACGGCTTAGCCACCGTGGGGCCATATTTTGGATTCCAGGGAACAGACAATCAGGATTCATTGGTGGCCATAGCTTTCTGGCCATTTGAATCCGAGCGAAGGACATACATCATAATAAAGATGTGGTGACGACATCTGGAAATGGACACCAGGCTTCAGGATTAGATCTCGCTGGACCTTTTTGGAAGGTAAGAGCACGAACTAAAGGATCAAGAAACCAAGCAGCAGAGCTTCATAGATGTATAGTTCTAGGGGCGCCTAGTCTCGTCCCAGTGCTAAAATCTGCTCATAAAGAAAGTTAGTTATAGAACTGCTGTGAGGCAATGACAAAGGGAAATGTAGGGAAATATATATATGGATATAGAATGAAGGGAAACAGAAGAGTGATAATAAATCATGTACAGTGTATTGCCTGAGGCTGAGTGATCTGCTAACAATTAAGGGGATAGTGCAATGGGTGTGTGACAATAACGTGTGGACCATAAGGTCCATGCCTATAAGGGGCCATAAGGGCCCAGACTAAAAAAAGGGCTTCATAGCTCGGCATGGCTAAGAAGGGAGAGAGGCTCGAGAACGGAAGCAAGAAAGAAGCAAGATGGTGAAAATGGGGTGGTGGGAGTGAGAAGAGGAGGGGTGTGTGTGTAAAATAAATTATATTTTTATAATGTGATATGAAATTTGTAGTGAATTTAATGTGCTATCCATATTATATGAGCAGAAGAAGTGGAGATCTCAGATTCTTTCAGATAACGTCATACCAAGAACTCTCAAGAGTTACCAGCTTCTATCTCTGTTTATAGAACCCTGTAAACAAAAGCTCTTCATTAACATGGGCGGCCACAGGGGGAAAGGCATTGCTTACTAAAGATCCATGTCAACAATCCAGAACCTTGGTTATAGCAAAAGAGTCCATGAGCAAAATTTATAATAAAGTCATTGTCCCGCAATATACAACTCTGGGGCAATTCCATAAGGTAGATTTTTCTACTATTACACCAGGCAATAGAGCATCATTTTGTAGTTGGTTGGCTTAGCAGGAGCCTGTTTACGGCTTAGCCACCGGTGGGGCCATATTATTGGATTCCGAGGGAACAGACAATCAGGATTCATTGGTGGCCATAGCTTTCTGGCATTTTGAATCCAGAGCGAAGGGCATCATCATAATAAAGATGTGGTGACGACATCCTGGAAATGGACACCAGGCTTCAGGATTAGATCTCGCTGGACCTTTTTGGAAGGTAAGAGCACGAACTCAAAGGATCAAGAAACCAAGCAGCAGAGCTTCATAGATGTATAGTTCTAGGGGGCCCTAGTCTCGTCCCAGTGCTAGGAAATCTGCTCATAAAGAAAGTTAGTTATAGAACTGCTGTGAGGCAATGCAACAGGGAAATGTAGGGAAATATATATATGGATATACGAATGAAGGGAAACAGAAGAGTGAATAATAAATCATGTACAGTGGTATTGCTGAGGCTGAGTGATCTGCTAACAATTAAGGGGATAGTGCAATGGGGTGTGACAATAACGTGTGGACCATAAGGGTCCATGCCTATAAGGGGCCATAAGGGCCCAGACTACAAAAAAGGGGTGGCTAATACGTGAGAAGTGAAAAAGAAGAAGAAAAGGGAGAAGGGGATGGGAGAACAAGGGGGTGTGGGAAGAGAGAGTGAGAGGGGTGTGTAAAATAAATAATATTTTTATAATTGTGAATGAAATGGTTGTAGTGAAATTTAATGTGCTATCCATATTATATGGAGCAAGAAGTGGAGATCTCAGATTCTTTCCAGATAACCGGTCATCCAAGAACTTCTCAAGAGTTACCAGCTTCCATCTCTGTTTATAGAACCCTGTAAACAAAAGCTCTTCATTAAGGCCCTGGGGAGAAAGGCATTGTAATCTAAAGATCCATTGGGCTTCACGTAGTAATAGTTCTAAGGTGTTATACTCGGACCCTCCTGTATACCTTGTCGTTGCTAAGGCAACATCTAAACATCTTTACCCCGGCCGGGGATGCGCATGCGATATGTATTTATGCTACTTCCGCTATACGCCGACCAACTTCCGGTCATGCGCTGTTGATCCGGTAAGACGCCGTCAGGTTGGCAAACTACATGGGGACTGTATATAAGGTGAGACACGCTTGTTTAGGGCTCTATACCCCTGAGGAAGTCGCCCTTTTGGTGACGAAACACGTGGGAGCCCGATCAACCTCCTCCCACTGTATGCTGGTTCTTCTGTGGTAACATGTTATTCCCTTCTCATTCTCCTTTCTGATATTTTTGTCACGCTTACCATTGGATTAGCACCTTCTAGACCCAGAATTACTACATGAGTGGGAAACTTTCAGCCTTGTGTACACACAGATATGTGGACCTTTTTCTATGCATTTAGCATTTGTTGGTGGTTAAAATGCTCACCTCCAACCCCGGATAAGTCTTTGCGGGGTGTAGCTTCCAAAATGGTATAATTTCTCAGGGGTTCTATTGCACTGGTACCTCACGGGCCCTGCGAACATGACATGGCACTCCAAATCCAGACAGGTGAAAATGGAGCTCCAAAAGCAAAATTTTGCTCCTTCCCTTCTCATTCCTGCTGTGTACCCAGCCTGTCAATTTTTGGCACATGTGTGGTATTGCCGTACTCGGGACGACCCGCAGAATGATTTTTGGGGTGTTTGTCTAATGTCAAACCAAACACGAGAAAAAGAATGCATCAAAAATGCTCATAGGATAATGCAAAAACATATATCAAGTTTTATTAGTACATGACACAATTCACAACACTAGTTAAAAGCATTTAAAACACATAATATACAGACCAGAACATTGTACAGTGACCAGGTATTGGTACACTGTAACTGCCCACTGTCAATCACTAAGTAGTGATATTAAACCTACATGGGCAAACTACATGGGGACTGTATATAAGGTGAGACACGCTTGTTTAGGGCTCTATACCCCTGAGGAAGTCGCCCTTTTGGCGACGAAACGCGCGGGAGCCCGATCAACCTCCTCCCACTGTATGCTGGTTCTTCTGTGGTAACATGTTATTCCCTGCTCATTCTCCTTTCTGATATTTTGTCACGCTTACCATTGGATTAACACCTTCTAGACCCAGAATTACTACACGAGTGGGAAACTTTCAGTCTTGTGTACACACAGATATGTGGACTTTTTTCTATGCATTTAGCATTCTTGGCACCTTTTTTCACTTATTGCTATGACCAGGCTGAGAATCATTTGGGAGGTTTAATATCACTACTTGGTGATTGACAGTGGGCAGTTACAGTGTACCAATACCTGGTTACTGTACAATGTTCTGGTCTGTATATTATGTGTTTTAAATGCTTTTAACTAGTGTTGTGAATTGTCTGTCATGTACTAATAGAACTTGATATATGTTTTTGCATTATCCTATGAGCCTTTTTGATGCATTCTTTTTCTCGTGTTTTGTTTGATATTGTTTTTTGTGCATTTGGCTCGCATACACTTGGGCTGTGCTACACCCCTTGGTTTGGTGTTTAATGTGTTTGTCTAAAGTGGCATGGGTGGGATACAATCTATTAGGCAGTAAAATTACATTTTTGAGATAAAAATGCATTTTTTACTCTGCACCATTTACTTTGCATTATATGTTGGCCAGCAGTACCTTCTAGACCCAGAATTACTATATGAGTGGGAAATTTTCAGCCTTGTGTACACACAGATCTGTGGACTTTCTTCTATGCATTTAGCATTTTTGGCACCTTTTTTCACTTATTGCTATGACCAGGCTGAGAATCATCTGGGAGGTTTAATATCACTACTTAGTGATTGACAGTGGGCAGTTACGGTGTACCAATACCAGGTCACTGTACAATGTTCTGGTCTGTATAATGTGAGTTTTAAATGCTTTTAACTAGTGTTGTGAATTGTCTGTCAAGTACTAATAAAATTTGATATATGGTTTTGCATTATCCTATGAGCCTTTTTGATGCATTCTTTTTCTCGTGTTTGGTTTTATATCGTTTTTTGTGCATTTGGCTCGCACAAACTTAGGCTGTGCTACACCCCCTGGTTTGGACTTTACAAAATCTGGGATCTTCTGAAATCACCTTTTTGGTTTAGGAGCTAGGACATCAATAGTTCTTGTTTCTAGTCAGGCCTGGAGCAGATAAAGACAATGCTAAATCTCTGCTGACTTAATAGATGTTCACTTCACGATGGAAAGGTTCATGTGGTGGTTAAAATGTTCCACCTCCACCCGGAATAAGCTTTGCGGGGTGTAGCTTCAAATGGTATTAATTCTCGGGGTTCTATTGCACACGGGACCCTCCACTGGCACTGCGAACAGACATGGCCACTCCAAATCCAGACAGGTTGAAAATGGAGCTCCAAAAAGCAAATTTTGCTCCTTCCCTTTTCATTCCTGCGTTTACCAGCCTGTAATTTTTGGGCACATGGTGGATTGCCGTACTCGAGACAACCGCAGAAGGATTTTTGGGGTGTTTTGTCTTCAAAGTGGCATGAGGAATCGGCAATATATTATTGGAATAAATGCAATTTTGAGATAAAAATGCTATCTTTTTACTCTGCCACCAGTACTTGCATTAGGATTTTGGCCAGGGCATGTGGGGGTTTAAAATGCATCACCCCCCCTAACCCCAGATAAATTCTTGAGGGGTTAGTTTTCCAAAATGGTGACATAGTGGAGGGGGCTATATGGGGGCAAGCTGGGCTAGCTGTATACTATACTATATACTGGGGGGGTCTGACGAATGCATTTCCCACCCTCGGCTTATACTCGAGTCAATAGTTTTTCCCAGTTTTTGGTGGTAAAATTATGGGTCTCGGCTCATGTACTTGGTCTCTGACCTACATGATATGATATTCTACTTGCCATACAATTATGGGTTGTGAATCACTTCTTTTATTCACTATGCAATTGCTTCCTACCTGTGACAGATATGTTTATTGTATTTTGTATGTTTCAATAAAAGTTTGACTTTTTGATCACTTTTTTTTATTCAAATTTTTATTGAATATGGCTATATGGACGTTCTGGTGCTATTTTCTGTAAGGGGAATTATTCATAGGGAATAATTGTTTTTATATTTTATTAGATCGGGCATTTTGGAATGCGGCAATACCTAATAGGTTTATTATTTTGCTTGTTTATTTTTATAAAAGGGGAATAAATATTTTTAACTTTTCTAGTCTGATCCTACCATATACTGCCTGTCTACTGTATTTACATGGTTAACACCTGCGAACGTTGCCAGCAGCGACTGTGGGTGTTTCTTTTTTTCATATTTTTTGAAAACTATTTTTTTTTTTTACTATTATTTCAGCCCCCTGGAGTACGTAAACCTTTCAAAGAGGACTTCTGGCTAATGTAATTCTCAGGTTTTGTTCACAGTTTGCACTTGAATTGCGTTTAGAGGTTTAATTTAAGCTTGGCAGCCAGGATGAGGTAGATATTGGCTATTGCCACTGTTGTGATAACATCCTCATACAATTATATGATCTTAAATTGTCAGTCCACTTTATTCCACTCAACCAGTTACTAATCCAGGATAGACGACCTCTGCTCTTCTTCCAGAGACTTTATTGGATTTCAGGCCCAGAGACCCCCAGACGTAGACAATGATGTTAATAACAACCATGATAGCTCTGGCTTGCCAATATAGATGAATGTACTATCATACCCAGATCATACCTCCATTCATCTATATCAGTGATGGCAAACCTTTTAGAGGCCGAGTGCCCAAAATGCAACCCAAACCCAACTTACTTATAGCAAAGTGCCAACACAAAAAAAACAAAAAAAACACGGGACTTGTGTAATAAACGTTAGAAAATCCTGGCAGTGTACTGCTGCTGTCCTCTGCTCGCCTAAAACTGTTGTATACTGTTCAGCGGAAAGATTGGGGGCAGAGCTCAAGTACACCTGCAGCTGCTAACCAGCATCTGACCCCTATCTGTTACCCCAATCCCAGTGGCGTAACAAGACACCAGTGGGCCACGATGCAAACTCCAGATCGGGGCCCCCATATACTGTACCTAAAATATCGCCATTGCCCCTCCCCCGTCACATTATACAATATAAATACACATATATGTTACACATGCATATACCCACAGCACCATACTCGTACACCTTATACTTAGTGTCCAGCAGGAGCTTCTCTTATTAAAATATAATATATATGCACAATATATATTATTAATATATAGCAGCAGCCTCCACTCTGTAAAATAGCAGCAGCCTCCACTCTGTAAAATAGCAGCAGCAGCAGCCTCCACTCTGTAAAATAGCAGCAGCCTCCACTCTGTAAAATAGCAGCAGCCTCCACTCTGTAAAATAGCAGCAGCAGCAGCCTCCACTCTGTAAAATAGCAGCAGCAGCAGCCTCCACTCTGTAAAATAGCAGCAGCAGCAGCCTCCACTCTGTAAAATAGCAGCAGCAGCCTCCACTCTGTAAAATAGCAGCAGCAGCCTCCACTCTGTAAAATAGCAGCAGCAGCAGCCTCCACTCTGTAAAATAGCAGCAGCAGCAGCCTCCACTCTGTAAAATAGCAGCAGCAGCAGCAGCCTCCACTCTGTAAAATAGCAGCAGCAGCAGCCTCCACTCTGTAAACTAGCAGCAGCAGCAGTCACAGGGCCGTGTGCTCTGATATACAGAATAGTTTGATAGGCAGACAGTCTCAGTGTGCGTTCACATGTGGTGTTTGCACTGCAATGCAAATGCCAGGGGTCAGTTCTTGGTCGATCGCATATGCATTTCCAGCAAAACACATGTGATTCCTAACAAACAAACATTGGATGCGATTGCTAATAAGTATCCATTTGACTGGAAATGTAGATCAGGCAAGATGCCGCCCTTGACCATTTGTAAATGCAAATGTAGATGTAGATATAAAGATATGAGATTGACAGATATATAATCGATAATAGATGGGAGATGGATAATGGATGGAAAGGAGATAGATAGGAGAAAGCTGGAAAGATATGCTGCATGATGTAGTAGCATGAATAGCTGCATGATGTAGTTTATCGATCTGCCTTGTTTACAGGCAGCTTTGTCAGGGGGGGAGAATGAGCTGATCCTTTACTTTATGTATGTCACTTGTTACCTTTCTATACTGCAGCTGCTACATGCAGCCCGGGCTCTAGTGATTCCTCTTCCCTCTGTGCCCTGTCCCTCTCTTCTCCTGTTGGCTGGTCGGGTCAGGTGACTCAGCCCTCTGTATGAGTCCCGGCTTTAGCAGGGGGGACGGCAGAGAAATGACTGGTGCCTTCCTGCCTACGTTACTTTACTCAGGGGTTCCGCAGCTGTCTGCTTTATCAAACTGCTCTCTTCTCCCGGCCGCATTGGCTTGTATGGGAGCCACAATAACATTCAGTGCTCCCCAGCCGAATGCTGAGTAACTGCGCATGCGCAGAGGCTCTGCAATGATGTCCATGGAGCGGCGTCTAGTTTCGTCCTTCCATAGACATATCTTTAGCAGGACAGGCAAAGACGCCTGTGCCCAGATGAACGGCTCTGCGTACCTCAAGTGGCACGTGTGCCATAGGTTCACCATCGCTGATCTATATCCTTCCCCAACCTCCATTCATCTGTATCCTTCCACCCTCATATCTAACTACAGTATTTTTCGGACTATAAGGCGCACCAGAGTATAAGGCACACAATCAATAAATGCCTGCTAAAATGTCTAGATTCATATATAAGGCACACGGGACTATAAGGCGCACCTTTGATTTCTGAGAAAATCTAAGGATTTTTTGTGCGCCTTATAGTCCGAAAAATACGGTACCTAACTTTATACAGATTTTCCATTAACTAGCATGTGGAAGATATCTTATTGGCTGAAACGGAGATAACTGAAGTTCCCACAGCTGTAATTGGCTAATTAGTGGGCATTGTTATTATGGTGAAAACTGAACAAACTTCTTCTCTTTGAAAACCAGAGGATTAGTTGTGTGGCAGGATAGACATTTGTCTCTGCGCTGACAATAGCAATAAACTAGATAGGATGGCTTCCTTTGTATAATAACATGTAAGAAGTCAACTGACACCTAATTCTTCCTCTCTATTAATAAGATTTGTCTACAGATAAGATTTGCACATGTAATATCTGATCTTTCCTGCTCTCATCTACACATCAAATACAACATTGAAGTTGGCATAAATAACCACCCATTGTTAACCAAAGCAATAGATGTCACCAGTTGTCATATAAAATATATGACTACAGCCATGTCCGTAACAACCCATACATTAAAATAAAAACTGAACTGAAACCGTATGGTGAACACCGTAAAAATAAAAAAAATGAAAAATATCAACTTCACAAGAAAAACAATAAAAACTGATCAAAAATCAACATTTACCTCTCTTCGAACATGGTTATTAAAAAAACAAAATAATTTCTCAACAAATGAGTTTCATATTCTGCAAAACAAGTCAACCATAAAAAAAGCTATATAGTTGGGATATTGCGGTAACCATGGTGACCCATAGATTAAAGATATTATAAGTACACCTTATTTTATAAGGTGTACAGCTAACAAAAAAAATCTAAAAACCCTGAAATTAATGAAAATCTGCTCTGAGTGGCGCTCCTTCCCTTCTATGTCCTGTCGTTTGCCCATAAAGCAGTTTACCAGCACATATAGGGCATAGGCATACTCAGAAGAAATTGGGTATCACATTTTGTGTAGCTTTTCAACATTTAATCCATTGTGTGTTTTACATTTTTGTGCCAAAAAAAATGTTTTGTCTAAAAAAAATTACAAACTGCAAATTCAACCTCCACTTTGTTTTAACCGCTTTAAAGTTGGTTTCTCATACATTGAAGTGTAGTTTGCTCAGTTTTTAAGTAATTTTGAGAGGGTAAAACTCCATAAATTGTCAGAATATACAAATGCCTGTAAATATGGATTTTGGCGACTTTTATAAAAATAAATTTGCACCCACAATTTTAAGTCCTACAACATCCTAGAAAAATGAGAGGATGCATAAAAAACATGCCAACATAAAGCATACTTTAGGGCAGTGATGGCGAACCTATGGCACGGGTGCCAGAGGTGGCACTCTGGGACCTTTCTGTGGGCACCCAGGCTGTCGCCCCAGGACAAAGTTCACCAGATAGGACTTAAAACTTCCTGTAGTCCTAGACAATTGAGATGCAGCTCTTGGCACTCTTTTAAGGTAACGTATCCTTGACTGATTGGAACTGCAAGAGGAGTAAGAAGGTGTGAACAGGGCCACAATATTTTTGGAGGTCCTACTACTGGCCCTACTATTCTTCCTGTACAGAGAGACCCTGGAGGGAAGCTACAATGATGTCTGAATTTGTCTTCCTGCTTTTAACTGTATTGGTGTCCTCAGGGGGCTGATACGATTGACTGTTGTGGAACAAAAGAGAGCAATAAGTTACTGTTTAAATTGTCAAGTTGGCACTTGATGGTAAATAATTAGGTTTTGGTTTAAGTTTGGGCACCCTGTCTCTAAAAGGTTCGCCATCACTGCTTTAGGGAAATGTTAGTTATTAAGTTTTGGGTGCTATGACTATCTGAAAAGAAAAAAAATGTAAAACTTTTTGCCAATTTAAATTTTTTTCATACTTAAATGAAAACAACATCATCCAAATTTTTCCACTAATCCTCAAAATTACCTGGATATGTTAAAGCATTTGAAGGTTATTACCACTTATAACCACAGGGCAGATTTAACCCCTTATCACTGACGCCAGTTTTTAGATTAATGAACAGACTTGATTTTTCAAATCTGCAATGTGTCATGATAATTGGTTACGCTTTAATATATCCAGGTGATTGAGACTCTTTTCTCGTGACACATTGGGGCATATTTACTTACCCGGGCCATTCGCGATCAAGCGGCAGGTTCTCTGCGGTGGATTCGGGTCCGGACGGGATTCATTAAGGCAGTTCCTCCGACGTCCACAAGGAGGGGCTGCTGCGCTGAAGTTGCCCGGAATGCTCCGCGACCCTTTTTTTTTTTATGCGGCGGTTTTTCCGAATCCATCCAGTTTTCGTTCAGCGACCCCCGATTTCCGTTGCGTGCATGCCAGCGCCGATGCGCCACAATCTGATCGCGTGCGCCAAAATCCCGGGGCACTACAGGGGAAATCGGCGCAAATCGGAAATATTCGGGTAACACGTCGGGAAAACGCGAATCGGGCTCTTCGTAAGTGAACCCCATTGTTCTTCATGTTAGTTGTAACATTTAAGTGATTAGTTTTGCGTTTCGTTCTGAAAAAAAGTTTGTTTAGTTTTTCTAGTAGTAGCTGAAAAACGATCTTTGTAAAGTAACTGAGCTCTAGTCTTGTGTTGTAAGTAATTTCGAGTACGTTTTATGTGAGTTTTATTGTATCCTCTCTCAGCCAATCGCTGGGATATTAAAGCAGATGTAAGTTCATATTGATCCTCTTGTGTACAGATACGTTTAGCCCAAATAAACTCTCCTTTTGGCAGATTTCTATGTACATGTGGGGGATGGCAGCTGGTAGCATATAAAAGGGTATTGCCAGAGGTGGGTTTGCGATATAGATTGAAATTTACTTGTGATTCTGTGTATCAGCTGTTAAAGGAAACCTACCACTTCGGCACCAGCTCAGGGTGAGCTGGTGCCGAAGCTACCTCGGAGAGGTAAATCAAAATGTGTTTAAACCGTGATATAGCGGTTTAAAACACTCGCTAAGGTAAGCTCCGGCACCAGCTCACCCTGAGCTGGTGCCCGGTGTTTACATCTCCTACCTACCATCAGAAGTGGTAGGTTTCCTTTAAACATAAATCCAAAAAGGAAATAGTGGTGGGAGAGAGAGTGGGTGAAACGTTTGTTGTATTCATTTGTATTAAGATATTGCATGAAAGAAGATATGTTGTCTCTCTCGCCAGACCAGATTATAAGGCAGTCGTCTATGAAACGACCATAGTATTCAATGCAGTGAGAAAAAGGATTGTTATCCGCAAAAACAAAATATTCTTCAAACCATGACATAAATAAATTAGCTAAAGACTGAGAAAACCTAGAGCCCATGGGGGCAACCCTGTTTCTGTAAAAAAAAAATTCATGATCAAAGGAAAAATTGTTTTTAGTTAACAGAAATAACACATCCAAAATGTAAGAAATTTGAGATTTTGGAAAATAACTGTTCTTGTCCAAATTATATTCTATGGCAGTGATGGCGATCGAGTGCCCAAACTCCAAGCCAAAACCCACTTATCTACCACAAAGTGCCAACATGGTAATTTAGAGCAATATAACCTACGTAAGGGCCAAATAATACTGCCACATGTTTACCACCACTATTAGTATGCATAACACAGACATATACAGTACACACATATATACAGTATGCGTGGCCAACAAGCAGACTAATACAGTGCACAAAATATACGTGTGCAAACTATGATATATCAGTGTCACAACACAGACATATACAGGCACACCATATATACGCATTCAGTCTGCTGCACAACACAGACATATCCGATGCACACAAATATATATATATCAGATATATAGTTTATATTAATATATCATATATATAATGATATGCAACAGTGTGTGCACAACACAGACGTATATGAACTGTATAAACAAATTTTAGACACTGTACAACTTACAGTTATCTATGAGGAAGGCACACAGCAGCCTCTGGATTTTCCGGGTCACAGCATCCCCCTCCCCCTCTCTCTCTGTCCTGGCTCCACTTCAGGTCTCCTAGTAGGAGGGGGAGGTACAAGCTCTCCATGCTGCTTCCTGCTCCCAGCTCTGCACTGGGATCTTCTTATAGAGCAGCGCTCCTCTGACAGGAGCACAGACATCCTGCACCCGGCTGTGGGCTGCATCTGAGCGCAAGGTGCAGATGCTGTTCTTCTAAACTGTGGACCTGCGGGCCTCTGCACACGGTGGAGGATGATGGCATGCGTGCCAGCAGAGAGGGCTCTGCGTGCCCTAGGTTCGCCACCACTGCTCTATGGCTTGAATGGCTAAGTGATGGGGAATGCAGGTATATAATGAAACTACATCGCAAGTTAACCAGTAAAAGTTATTTTTCAAAACAACAGAATCCATGGTTTTGAGGACTTCAAAAGAGTCTTTGATGAAGGCTGGAGTTCTGGTAACAACGGTTGAAGTATCGTATCTGGCCATGTGGATGTTGATTCTAAAAGTGAGCCAGATCCAGATATGATAGGACGCATAGGTGGAGGGAAAACCTCTTTATGGTACTTGGGTAACGCATAAAAGATTGCTGTATTGGGAAATTTAGGAATAAATGTATCCTTAATTTTTTCATTAAATATGCCCAAAGACGTGCCCTCTGATAATAGATTTGACAATCTGATAGAAATAACAGCTGTTGGGTCGGATTTCAATGGTGCATATATTTCTCTGTCATATAGCAACTTTTTACATTCTTGAGCATATAGTTCCTTATCTAAGACAAGGATAGAACCACCCTTATCCGACTGTCTGATAATGATGTATGGGTTGTTTTTAAGATCTTTGATGGCTTTCAATTCTGTTGGTGATACATTATTATTATTCACAGTGGTTGAAGAATTTTCATATAATTCCGCTAGCTCTTTTTCAACCAACATTTTGGAATTTATCCATAATGGGGGCTCTCGATTGGATAGGATAAAAATTGGGATTAGGTATGCGTATAATGTCAGATTAACATTTTGTTTCTTCTGGTTGTAAGGGAACAGTTTGTAGATCTAATAACTGCATGGTGGAAAGTTGATCTTTAAAATCAGGTATCTCAGATAGATGTCATGCCACGTAAATTGAAGAAGCATTGGATAGAGGAAGTGGATGAGTTATCCTTGTCTTGTTGAAAAAAATGTTCCACAGTTGTAGGAGCCGGTGCACGGATGTTCTGAGCCGAGTCAGGAACAAATGCAGCAAATGGAAATGTTTTAATCCAGCAACCAGGCAGGTATGAGTCCAGACAATAGTAGGATAAAACTTCACGTTTATTTCATCCAGTATAAAAATTAAAAAAGGTACCAAGGCAAGAAAAACTGACGCGTTTCGAGCTACAACATGCTCTTAATCATAGTCTAGATTTAAATGTAACAATGATAGACTTATAAAGAAACGGAAGTGGGAGGCATACACGTCATGGATTACGTCCAATTGCGATTGGAAGAAGAGGAAAAGGACAAAAACACAATAAGAGATGCAAGAATGTCAGGAATAATATCAATACATATACATTAAATCATTTTTAAGATTTAAACCGTGAGGACTTCTGGTTTTCATGGTAAGTATCCAGTAAGCCTCTCTGTTGCGGAGGGCTTTAACCCAATCACCGCCTCTTTTAGGGCAGGCGACTCTTTCCACAGGTGTAACTGTCAGGCATGAAGTGTCACCATTATGAATGTCTTTACAGTGTTTGGAGACAGATGAAATGTTGCGTGTGTGAAACATATTTGAGAAGAAAATGAGTGGTGCCTCCTAATATATGTTCAATTCTATGTTTGAGAGCACGTTTGTATGCCAATGTATTAACGAACAAATGATGCCACATAGAATCTACCACGAAGTGGGTTGCCGCAATTAAAGGGGTTGTCCGAGTTTAAAAAAATATATTTATTTGTGGCCGGAGGCGCTCTGCAACAAAACATAAGCTGTACTTACCTCCGGTGCCCCCCGTATCCCACGCCTTCTGTCGCTCCGTCCGGTGCCGATAACAAACATGCCCCGGAGCAGCGCTGCCTTCATTGCTTTCCGGCCGGCCGTGTGCCGGGTGACGCCTATCGTCCCTATATCACAGCCATTCTGGTATGGTGGCCCGGAGGAATTGATCGTGCTCCAGCGGAAGAGAATTCAGCGGCTGGCTCCGGCGAGACCATGTTTGTTTGCATGGGCTCTGACGCTGAGCGACAGCAGCGCTGGATACGAGGGGCACGGAGTAAGTACAGGGCTTTATTGTTTTAGTCATCCCGCTCCCGTCCACATATTATTTTTTGTAATCAAAACTCGACAACCCCTTTCATGAATGACTGTTACTTGTGTAGTTAGTAGGTAGTAGATAGCAAGTAGATACAGAGGAGACGATATTGGTTTTTTTTATAAATTTACATGTGGAGCAGCGTGTGGAGGCACATTTGTAACTGCCTTTGCTGGTAAGCCAGAGGAAGTGGATGAGTTATCCTTGTCTTGTTGAAAAAAATGTTTTTTGACGGTTAGGAGCCATACAAACTTGTTCACATCCTTTACAGTTTGATACAATCTCATATTTGTAGAAGGAATAAAGTTGAGTCCTTTAGATAACACCTTCATCTGTGCTACAGTAAGTATACATGCCGATAATTACAACTGAAACTTCTGTTGTGTATTGTCATTTTCTTCTTTTGGATTAAAGGCAGTTATTTGTTTTTGTCAGCTTTTTTCCCGATCGTCTTTGATTATGTTTTCTGCCTGACCTGCGGTTGCGTTTGCACTTTGTACACTTCCCATTGGCTGCTCGTTTTTTGATTCCCGTCTTGTTTGAACTCCTTGTAAACCCATTTTTTGTTCTGTTTCCGCTGATATTTTCTGATCGAGATTCTTATATACATCTGATGTTGTACTGACGATATTCTGTTGAGCTCACTGACGATTTATAGCTTCTTGTTGTTTTATTTCTTAAAATGGACCTGGGATATCTTGTGGTTTTCCATGTATACACTTTATTTTGTTGATAATCTCTAAGGTCTCTATCGAATTTATTTTTTTTTGGTCTTACTAATAGAGTCCTCTAGATTTTTCAGTGTTGTGTTTAACTGTATTTGAGGTCTTAAATCTCAGTGTGGCTTGATACTGTGTTAATTCCTGTTGTAGCGCTGACAGTTTGCGCAATGCCAAATGCAAGTTGAATCTCTCTCTCATCCTTGATAGTTTAAAGGCAAATCAGTTTTATAGAACATCTGCCAGGATCCTGTGGCCAAGTTCAGTAGTCCGTTATCGGTGTTACGTATTTGTGGGTATTTTAAAAGTGGTAATCTCCGCCCCCTTGGGATCATTTCACTTTCCAGGTATTTTGTCAAAGTGATAGAATCCCACCACACTTTTAAATGAGAGGTCATAGTTCTCTCTAATTCATGCATAATGCTTTTTAGAGTTCTATCCACAGTTTCTAGACTGATGTTAGTGGAAAATAATTGTTTGGCTCTGTTCAGTCGTTCCTGGTTGCAAGCTTCTAAGTATACTGATGTTATGTTTTCTAAATTGGTTGTTTGAGGGTCATTTACTAAAGGCCCGATTTGCGTTTTCCCGACGTGTTACCCGAATATTTCCGATTTTGCGACATTTCTTTCCCATATGAGCCGGCAGAAACAAAACACAAAAGATTTATCTCACTCACCCTATTCCACGAGTTTCCGGAGTCCGTGCCGGAATATTCTGGAGCCGAGTCAGAACAAATGAGGCTGAAGGATAGGTAATTAGGCAGATACTATATCGATGAAACACCACTTCTGGCAATACCGCTTTTGATACTGCTACCCGCTTCCATCCCCGCCCCTCATTATCACCCCCCCTACACCCCTCCGGAGCAGCCCCCCCCCCCCCATGTAGCATAGAAATCTGATCTCCAAAGGACGAGGTTATTTGGGTTCTAAACGTAATCGTACACAAGAGGATCAATATGAACTTACATCTGCTTTAATATCCCACCCGCAATTAATGGCTGTGAGAGAGGCATACAAGAAAACTCACATAAAACCGTACTCGAAATTACTTACAACACAAGACTAGAGCTCAGTTACTTTACAAAGATCGTTTTTCAGCTACTACTAGAAAAACTAAACAAATTGACAAGGTTACCAACCAAGTCACCTTCACAACAGACTTCACATGTCAATATAATCAAGTGACACAAATCATAAAAAAACATCTCCCCATTTTGTTTCAGGATCCTATCCTGTTTGACATACTCAAGACCGGCTGTCGTCGGTCTGTCTGCTAGAAGTTCAGCTACACTGGGTGACATGCTTTCTCCCAATTTATTCAGTTCTGTCAATTTACAGCAAACCTGGCTTACCAGCAAAGGCAGTTACAAATGTGCCTCCACACGCTGCTCCACATGTAAATTTATACAAAAAACAAATACAGTCTCCTCTGTATCTACTCATACTAACTACAAAATAAAGTCATTCATTAATTGCAACACCACTTAAGTGGTGTATTCTATTGTGTGCATCATTTGTTCTTTACAATACATTGGCAGTACAAAACGTGCTCTCAAACATAGAATTGCGGAACATATATTAGGAGCACGCACCACTCCAATTTCTTTTCAAAATATGTTTCACACACGCAACATTTCATCTGTCTCCAAACACTGTAAAGACATTCATAATGGTGACACTTCATGCCTAACAGTTACACCTGTGGAAAGAGTCGCCCGCCCTTAAAGAGGCGGTGATTGACATTCTTGCATTTCTTATTGTGTTTTTGTCCTTTTCCTCTTCTTCCAATCGCAATCGGACGTAATCCATGACGTGTATGCCTCCCACTTCCGTTTCTTTATATGTCTATCATTGTTACATTTAAATCTAGACTATGATTAAGAGCATGTTGTAGCTCGAAACGCATCAGTTTTTCTTGCCTTGGTACCTTTTTTTAATTTTTATACTAGATTAAACTCAGATTTCAAGTGACTAAAAAAAAAAAGCCTAAATAATAGTAAAACCCAATAAATTACCCCACTATAGAAACTTCAGCCCTCAACGTATGTAAAACAACTTCTATTAAGTTTATTAACCCTTTAAGTGTTTTACATGGGTTAAAACAATATGGACCTGTGATTTAGAAATTTAAATTTTTTTTGGAAAATACATTCATTTAGGCCAAAATTGACAGTTTCATAAACAATAAAATTATGAAATGCTTTTCAGCGGTTGATGCCCAATTTCTCCCGAGTGTAACAATACCCCATATGTGGTGGTAAACTGCTGTATGGGCGCACGATCGGGCATAGAATGGAAGCAGCGCCATTCAAAGCAGATTTGTATTGTCACATTGTACAAGCTATAAATTTAAATTTATTTTGGTAATTCAAACATATGAGGGCTTATTATTTGCAGGATGAGATACAATGTATAGATAATTCATTTTGGCGGTCTATAGCTTATTCATGAGATTTTATTAACTATATCAAGGGGGACACAAACAAAATCATCAATTTTGATTTTGGATTTTTAGCACTTTTTTTTTTTTTTTCACCCTGCTCACCGTTATGTAAAAATATTTTATCTTTATTCTCTGGTTCACTGTAATTACGATGATACCTCATTTATATAGTTTTTCTTATCTTTGCTCAATTTTACTGAGCAATACCAGTATTGGAGAAAATCGCATTGTTTTTATTATCGACAACTTTTCAGGGCCATAACTTCTGTATATTTCTGTGTCAGATCTGGTTGAGGGTTTATTTTTTGCGAAGAGAGTTATTCTTTTCAGTCATATGATATTAGGGCACATAACTTTTTTGTTCACTCTTTAGAACATTTTTTGTGATGGTGTTTGATGAAAAATTGTATATTACGGGAAGTTTCTTTTTTACGGCATTCACCAAGCGGGTTCAGTATTGATATAGGTTTATTATACAGATGATGCCAAATATGTAATTATTTGTGTGTTTTATATACTTTATTTGCATCTTATGTGTAACTGGGGAGATTATGGGACTTTTTATTTTATTTCATTATTACCGTATATATACTCGAGTATAATCTAGACCCCTAATTTTACCACAGAAACTGGGAAAAACATATTGACTCGAGTATAAGCTGAGGGTGTTGGCGTACACCAGCCTGCCCCCCATGCTCGTACACCATGCCGCCCCCATGCATTCGTACAGGCCAACCTCCCCGTCCATGCAGCGTACAGCCAGCCTGCCTCCAATGGCACGTACAACCCAGCCTGCCCCCAATGCAGCTTACAGCCTTCCTCCCCGCATGGCAGCGTACACCAGCCTGCCCCCATTGCAGTCGTACACCAGCCTGCACCCATGTAGTTTCATCGTACAGTCCAGCCTGCCCCCAGGGCATTCGTACATCCAAGCTGCCCCCCCCCATTCAGACGTCCAGCCATCCGTGCCCCCATGTCATCTTACAGCCATCCGTCCCCCATTGGTTTCACTTACAGCCAGCCTGCCCCCATGCAGCGTACAGCGCGCGGATGACGTCATCAGCGGCGACCGGCAGATCGGGAGGGAAGAGGAGTTGGCAGCCTCGGGGCATCCGCCGGACCTCGGGCCTGCGGCAGGAGGGATCAGATTCCCCAGTAAGCACACACCGACAACGCGTGTAAGGGACAAAACACCCAGGATTGGAGGTTTTACGATCCTGGCCGTTAATGCAGGGTCTGGGCTGTGATGTCACAGCCCGACACCAGAGAGACCCGATGTCCCGAAATTTTTCTTCTGACGTTCCGCTGTAGAAAGGCGTTGTGTCAGAAGTAATGACTGCCGTAGAATTCCAATAGGGCGGTCATTAAGGGGTTAAAAATTGGTTTTGGTCCGAAAGCTCTAAAGTGGCTTGGTCCTTAAGGGGTTAAGCAATAATGCTTGCCTCAAAAAACATTATTCTCAGTGAATTAAATTCCACTTGATTTTAGGAAGAATTCCACCACCTGTAAACCCTTCTCATGGGGGATAAATGAATAAAGGGATTTCTACATCCATGCTGGCCAATAGATAGATCTTTTGAGAAGACTTGGTGGTGTGACGCTAAGGTATCTTTGGTATAGGAGGGAACAGAAGTGACATATGGGTGTAATATCATGTCTAAGTAAATCCATAGATTATTTGTAATACTGTTCACCCTGACATGATGGGTCTGCCTTTCAATGGATTCAAACCTTTTATGTATTTTTGGAAGACAGTAGACAGGGGTGACAAGTTTGAAGGAACTTGTGTTCCCCCTTATCTATTAGGTTAGTATTAAGAGCTTTTGACAAAAGCAGTGTGGTCTTTAAAAATGTCAATACAGGCGGTCCCCTACTTAAGGACACTCGACTTAGACGACCCATAGTTAAAGACGGACCCCTCTGCCCACTGTGACCTCTGGTGAAGCTCTCTGGATGCTTTAGTATGTTCCAGGATTGCCAGTTTCAGCTTTAAGTTTTTTGTAATAAACATTTACTGATAATTCTTGGTCCAATTACAGCAAAAAATTGTGAAACTCCAATTGTCACTGGGGAAAAATACAGTTTCGACTTAAATACAAATTCAACTTAAGAACACACCTATGGACCCTATCTTGTACGTAACCCGGGAACTGCCTGTACACAATTTCTCATACTCATCTGAACCCAATATCGCCACATTTCCTCCTTTACCAGGTGACTTAAAGGTGATGGATCTTTCATGTGCAGGATATCTTAAAGCTACCATTTTGTCTGTGTGAAAGGTACAAAGGAAGCTCGCCATCATATATATTCAATTAGCCTCAAAAAGGTATTGCCTGATTTTCTTCACTCTTCATGGCTAACACGGTACAAATCTACACTGAAAGGTACAGAAGTAGACAACATGTTTATAATATCATGAGTTACATATCTCAGAAATGCCTCTATTTCTGATACCGGGGGTGTCTTTTTGCTACTTAGACTTGGGTCTGTAAAGGGGCCAGTCCCTTCAACTGTGGGACCTGCATCCTGCAGATTTAACAAGTTTTACATCTTCTAGCAGATCACCCGGTATACCAAGCTCGTTAGACATCAACCCCATACCGACATGTGACGTAATAGTATACCACATGTTGACTGCATGTTTTATGAAGAGGATTCACGGGCTGAGCCCTCTCCTTGCAAGGTGGGCATTAGCTGCATATTTCCCACCTTACTTTACCCACCGGTAACACCTGCAATTGGTGCTAGCATATTGGCTTAGATTGTCGCTCCCTGTGATGTCATCGGGGAGCAGCATTCTGTTACCATGACAGCCTTGGGTCAGACAAAGACCCGGGCTGTCTTGTTTTAAACTATCTATTGCAATGTGCGATTTGCAAATTGTAATAGATGTGCAAAATCCCAATATATTGCTATACTGTAGTATGGCAGTATATGGTAGGATCAATCAGACAACTTGGGGTTAATGTACCATAGAGGATCTGAAAAATAATTAAAAAAAATAATTCAAATTTTCCCCCCTTTCCCTAGAACTTTTTATAAATATAAATTGACAGTAAAAATCAAAAACATGTTGGGTATTGCCACGTCCAAAATGTCCGATATATCAAAATATAGTAGTGGTTTTTCCCAGTGTTTAACCCTGTAACGGAAAAAGGCAAAAATGCCACACTTTTTGCCATTTTGCAAAAAGAAAAAAAGTGATGAAAAGCAGTACAGTCCTCATAATGGTAACATTGACGCATGACACCACACATGGCTCTGTACACCAAAGTAAGAAAAAGTTATTATTCCTGGAAGATGGCGAAATACATTAATTTTTGTACAGAAAGGTTTACATTTTTGTTAATGTTTGAAAACATTAACCTATATAAATTTGGTATCCTCGTGACTCTACCAACCCAAAGAATAAAGTAGATGTGTCATTTGGAGAAAGCCGTAAAATCCAAGCTCACAAGAAAATGCATTTGAATTTTTTTTTTCCTGTTTCCCAGTATGCGGCATGGAATATTAAATACCGTCACCTATAAAGTGCAATTTGTTAAGTATAAAACAAGCCTTCACACAGCTCTTTACATGGGAAAAATATTATAGATGTAGAAAAAGTTATAGATTTTTAAAGGTGGGGAGTGCAAAATGAAAATGTAAAAACGAAAAAAGGGCCTTGGCGTTAAGGGGTTATTATCTTCATAAATTCAAACAAATCAAAATTAGTTTTGGGTACAAAGGAAAGACCTTTTTCAAGGAAAATAATTTCTAGAGATGACAATTGACGGGAGGATAAATTGACTTTCTTATTGGATTACCAGTGACCTTTTCTAATTTTTAAAATTTAAATTCGAGGTTTAATTTTTTATTTTAGAAATGTCATCTTGCTCATTCTTATCTTCTCTGTAAAAGAAATTAACTTGGATGACTTGTTGGAGAAAGCAGAGGATAAAAGGAAAGGGTTCCCATTTTTTTTATATGTTGCAAAATGGCGAAAAAGTGTAATTTTCAACTTGTGGGCACTAAAAAGGGATTCCAAGAGCATCAAAGAAAAAACATTTTCATTGTAACAAAGCACTTCTATGACTATCATGTAGACAAAAGGGATGACTTTGCAATAGAGCAAATGGGGACCTCTGTAAGAGGAGGAGAAAGTGAGAAGACTTTGAGGTACAGAGGTGCTTTTAGGATATTTCACTTTGGATCAGGATTCCAGGTGGGCCCAAGCTATAAAAATGAAATAATGTTTCCCTATTGATCCCGGGGACTTGTTTCCCTTGTGCAACATTTTCAATAAACTAATGTTTTAACCCCTTCCCGCGGTGACTATTAGACTCAGAGCCGATGCCGGTTCAGCTCAATATCTGAACCGAACCGGCATCAGGAAACACTGGGTGCCGGCTTTGACTGATAGCCGGCACCCCATTGTAACAATCACAGTCGGAGTGGGCTCCTATCACGGGTGTTTAACACGTTCAATGCCACGGTCAGTGCAACCGTGGCATCTAACATGCCTTTGGGGGGGTCTTTCCCTCACGATCGGGAGGCGTCGATCGTTGCTATGACAACTCTGGGGTCCGATCAGTTGCCTGTAAGACTGCGTCTGTGACATAATCTTAAAGGCACAGTGTCAGCCTATGCATGTGCATCGCGGGATATTGGTGGCGCCGGAGGAGGTAAGTAGATGTTTATTATGTTTAACTAGCCCACCCCAACCCGGTCCTCAGTCATTTTTAACAGCCGGATAACCCCTTTAACCCGTTCACGACCCGTGACGTAATAGCACGTCACGGGTCGGCCGTCGACCCTCTCCAAATATGCAGCCCTTTGCTGCATATTTGCCAGCACCGATCGTGGGTGTTTTCCCGCTGATCGACACCGGCAAAGCTGGGCGCCGCCATCTTTTCGAGGATCGCCGCTCCCCGCGGCTACTTCGGGTTAACCCATGCATTACAATGTGCTATCAGAGTAGTAAAATACACATATACTGCCATACTGTAGTATGGCAGTATATGATAGGATCGTGCAGACACCCTAGGGTTAAAGTACCCTAGGGAGTCTGAAAAATACTAAAAATAAAAAAAAAAAGTTAAAAAAAAAAAAATTGTAATAAAAAACCAACTCAAATCACCACCCCTTTCCCGAGAACTGTATAATAAATATAAATAAACAGTAAAAATCATAAACACATCAGGTATCGCCGCGTCCGAAAATGCCCGATCTATCAAAATATGATAACGGTTTTTCACTGCGTTTAATCCCGTAACGGAAAATCGTGCCCAAAGTCGAAAATGGCATTGTCATTTAAAAAAATAAAAAAATTCTATAAAAAGTGATCACAAGGTCGAACAGTCCTAAAATTGATAACATTGTAAACGTCATCAAAATCCAAAAAAAATGACACCATCCACAGCTCTGTACACCAAAGTATAAAAATGTTATTAGCGCCAGAAGATGGCAAAATCCCCCCAAAAATTTTTGTACAGGAGGTTTTAATTTTTTTAAATGTATGAAAACATTATAAAACCTTTATAAATTTGGTATCCCCGTAATCGCACAGACCCAAAGAATAAAGTAGACATGTAATTTGGGGCGCACAGTGAAATCCATAAGATCCAAGCCGGCACAAATGCGGTTTTTTACCAATTTCACTGCATTTGGAATTTTTTTCCCGCTTCCTAGTACACGGCATGGAATATTCAATACCATCTCTATGAAGTGCAATTTGTTACGCAGAAAATAAGCTGTCACACAGCTCTGTACATGGAAAAATAAAAAAGTTATGGATTTTTGATCATGGGGAGTGAAAAATGAAAAAACAAAAAAGGGCCAGGTCCTGAAAGGGTTTAAGTGTAACTGTCATTTCAAAAAACTTTTGATATGTTGTTGGGCAGGTAATTTTAAGCCTTTTTGCAATTGAGTTAGTTACCCGAATCTTGCTCCTTCCTCTTGTATTTTGCAGGCTTCCCCCTTGATGTCAGTAACTGCTCAAATAGCTGTTACTATGGACATTCTGTCTTTATAAAGAAGCAGAGACTACAGAGGGAGAGACGCCCACATTTCTCTCCCTGCAGCCAGCTGATTACCTTATGTCTCACTGCCCCAGCACTCAGTCATGTGCAGGGAGAAGCCCTCACTAATGTAATAACCAGGCACCTAAACTCTCATCTCTTCCTCAGCTTTCCCTACACTTGTGTATAAACTAATAATCCACACAGACAGAAACTGCAGCCCCCCTCCCCCATCACCTCACGCAAGGAAGTGACAGGAGACACTGTACAAGTCTACGTGCTGTGCCCTCATGTGCTGTGCCCGAGTTTTACTTTGGTAGATAGACAGACATATAATATGATATAGATAGGATATACATAGATATGAGATAGAAAGATACATACATATATAGGAGATAGATAGATGGATAGATAGGAGTTGGATAAATATGAGAGATGGATAGAGAGATAGATAATTATGAGATATAAGATAGCTCTGGTGTCATTGGTCAGCAGCACGGCTTGTGATGAGGTGACAGAAGGCAGGTCCCGCCCCTCCTTCTTGCTGATTGTAGGTTTTTTGAGAGATGGAAACCCTGGTTGCTGTGGGCCAAAAAAAAGGTACTAAATGAGGACCGAGAGCCAAAATACTTTGAGGAGTGATTCCCAGGGAACCCTGGAGCAGAATTATGTATTTTAGTGTTTTTTTTGCTCAGAATGAAGGTTACACTTTTAACTACAAAATGGCTGTGTCCTTAACCCCTTAAGGACGCAGGGTTTTTCCGCTCATTTCTCGCTCTCCAACTTCAAAAATCCATAACTTTTTCATTTTTACGTGTACGGACCTGTGTGAGGGCCTATTTGGTGCATAACAAATTTTACTTTCCCGTAATGTTATTTATTTTAACATGCCAGGTACTGCGAAGCTAAAAAAAAAAGCTTCTTGTGGCCCACGGCCATGATTAAGGAGATGTTTCTCTGAAACGCGTAGGCTATTATCTGTCTCCTCACTACCCTTTAGTGTACTGCCGTGTTTACAGGCTGTTTGCCTCTACCATGTTTCTGTTTTAACGCTTCTACAATAAAGGTAACAGTTTTTATATTCACATGGATACCGTTTGAAGCTGGATTTTGTTTGCCATTTGGACAAACCAGAAGAACGGCGCATGGGGGGTTTATGTTGCCAGGGTGGGTCTAAATATATATATGGGTGGAATCTATTCTACTTTTAGTACATTTCCAAATAACCTTGGATATGTGACCAGGTTTTCACCTTGGGATACTTACCAAATAGAATTGGGAACTGGAGTATGACTTTGCCCAGAGAGGGTATGTTACTTTCTAGGTAGAAATATCAATGGGATTCAGTCTCGAGGGCGCATGTGTGGAGGCCATTGTTTTCTCCTCCCTAGGGATAATGAATCCACGTGTGCTGGGAACTACGTGTCCTGTAGTATGGAAAGTAGAGTAATGCTGACGGGAGGGATCCCTTTATATAGAGCATTATTATCCTGTAGAAGCATCATGGACTCTTGTACCTAAGTTATTGCAATCTCTAGCGGTTGTACATGTACCAAACTGAGGACTGACTGGTGGTATTGTGTACCATATTGAGGAGTGACTGGCGGTATTATATTTAAAACACTCTATCACACAAGTAAAAGCAGTTAAACCACTTAAAAACATCAATAGAAGTCCACCAACAACAGTGCTGGAGATGTTAAAAAGCAATGGTCCCTTAAAGCCCATTCTAAAAAGAGCATACGAATAAAAGCAAACTCTGCTCTTCTCCTTTAGACTTTAAAAATTCTGAAACAGATCCCGTTTTTACAGACATGAATATTTTAGGTTGGCCACCTATAGTGAAATGTTGTATGTCGTTTGGAGGTTCTTTAGAGCCCACGAGGCATTCGCAGAACCTCCTCTTCATGGCGTTCCTCCTGAGTCTTGCTGTGCAAATTTTCGGTGCTTAAGTGTGCCTTTCAGAATTTGTCCCCTGCAACCAGTCACGGCTTCAAAGGTTCCTCTCTGTCCATTGTATCTCAACATGAACTCACTTCACTGTGGTTAAAATGAACCAGGGCAATAGTGCACTAACATAGGCAAAAGTAAATAACCCTTTATTATATTCACAAAGCTGTTTAAAATACTGTATATACTGGTGTATAAGACTACTTTTTAACCCCTTAAAATAATGGCTACAGTGGGGGGTCGTCTTATACGCCGGATATACGGGGGCCGCACTGTGTGAGGTGTTTTTTTTCCCCGTCAGCGCGCAGAGAGCCGCTTCCTGGGACATGCGCGGCAGTCCGCCTCTCACAGTCATTAGAAGAGGCTTAGTACGCGCTGACGGGGCGGCGCGCTGTATGCTAATGCAGCCGCCCTGTCACAGCGGTCGGCGTCACAGAGCTGGGGGTCACAGGCGGCACTTACAGAAGCATGTCGGATCTTCATTAATATCGCAGCTTACAGTTATGATCACCAGGCACTTGCTCTCTTGTTTGTTTTGCAAAGTTTTAAGCAGACTTTTTTTCATTTGGGAGAGGGGTAGTCTTATACAGTGAGTATATACCAAATTCTATATTTTTAGGGCAGAAGTTGGGGGTCGTCTTATACGCCGGCATATACGGTAAATATATATATTTAAAAAAAAATAATTTCATCAATATGAAGTCTGGGTGGTTAGCGACCTGCCCGACTTGAATTTCGCCTCCTTAGCTTTATCTGGGGCATTGTGAGTTTTATACATATATCTTTTGCTCGTGCATACATCAGTGCACTATTGTTCTGGTTTATTTTATCCACAATGAAGTGAGTTTGTTGAGATACAACGGATAGAGGTACCTTTTGAAGTCATGGTTACAGGGCTATCAATTCTGCAGGGTGCACCTACGCGCAAAAGTTTGTAAAGCAACCTCCAGGAGGAAAGCCGTGAAGCAGAGGGGACTGCGAGTGCCTAGTGGGCTCTGGAGAACCTCCGACCGACTTCATAATAGGTCGCCAACGGACTGTTGAGATTCTTTGAAATAGCTGTAACCTAAAACTTTAGTTCCTGGAGTAAAAATGGGATGTGTTGCATAATTTTTACAGTGTAAGAAGAGCAAAGTTTGCTTTAATTTGATGGTATTATATACAATACTGAAGACTAGCTATTATATACCGTACTGAGGACTAACTGATGGTATCATTTACCGTACTGAAGAATGACAGGCGTTATTATATACCTACTGAGGACTGACATTTTTAGATTCAATTAAAGCATCTCTGAATATGCATTATCTTTTTTTCTTTAGGAACTTTCAGAATGGTACTTTCTTTTTGTGATAAATTAATCCTGGCTCCTATGGTCCGTGTGGGAACTTTGCCTATGCGACTTCTTGCTTTAGATTATGGTGCAGATATTGTATACTGTGAGGTAAGTAAATCATCATGGCTTATTGATAACTTGATATGATTGATATTTTTATGCTTATATTTTAATGCATTTAGCACAGGCAGCAATATAGAGTCCCATTTTTTTTTCCTTTTTACTACTCTAGAAAGAACTTCTAAAATGTATCTGTAGAAAAACATTTTAACATTTGCTATCCGGAAGTACATTTCATTTTGATGTCAGATTTATGATTTATGAGGGGGCTTGGCATGTTGTAGTGTGTTTTAACTTTGTATTCGTCTGAGATCTGAACTGAGATGATTTTGTCTCAATTTAACTGGAGTGCTCCACCAATGTAAAAGTGAATTTAAGTTCTTGCAGGTAAGATGAGGATAAAACATGGATCAGGGTAAACACTGTAGCCCGTTGATCTGGTGTAAGTTCTTTATCAAGGGCGGTCTTTCAGGCCCTAGCATAATATGGTTTTGAGCCCCTTCTCCTTTGCCAACAGCACACCATATAGCAATAAAATGGTATGAGTGGGTGGGGTTAAGACAAAGGTAGTGTGAGTAGATGTGAATGTTGCAGTGGGTGCTATAGAGGAAATAAAATGTCATAATTGGAGATACTGGAGCCAGGAACCCTGCAGGCCTCTTGTGCCTACATCCACCAGAGGGCGAGTTCCACCCTCATTCACCACATCTCTGGGACAGTAATTAAACGTAGCTTGAATGTGAACCCTCTCCAAGCCTGTAGGATCCCCTTCAGTGTAGAAGACATTGGAAAAGACTGGAGTAAAATGGACCGGGGCAGCTAGAAAGCCCAGGGAATGAGAGACTCGGTTCTAAACTGACCCAGAGCTTATCCGTCCTGTGGTGAATCAAATCCAACACACAAGTGTCTATGGCGGCTCTGTGATGGGAAGCAAAGTCTGGCAACACAACTCCACCCTCACCCCTAGGCCTCATCAGAAGACTTCACCATATGCGAGGATGGGGATCCCCTCCTTTTCAGTGGTACCATTTTGGCGCACATAACTGTTAGAACAACTCAACACGTTAAAAATAAACCCTAAACTAACTCTGTCAACCAAAAAATATTAAAGTTAAATCTCCGAAAAGATGGCAATGCAAAAACAAATGAGATTTCCTGTATATTAGTTTTTATCCAGTAAAATTGTAAAAATCAATGAAAAACTATATAAATGAGGTATCACCGTAATCGTAGTGACCTATAGAATAAAGATAATATAGTATTTTTAGTGTACTGTGTAAGACCCCCCAAAAATATGAAAATAAAGTAAACCTAAATTGACAGTTTTCTTTTCACCCATACATTCAGGAGTTAATAAAATCTCATCAATAAGCTAATGACCCACTAAAACTAAGTATTTGGACATATAAGGACTTATTTTTGCGACATAAGATGCACTTTACAAATTGCCAAAAAAATAAAGATTGTATAGCCAATAAAAAGTGACAATGCATAATCTGCTCTGAATGGCGCAGCTTCCCTTCGATGCCCTGGCGTCAGGTTACCACCACATATGGGGTATTGTTATACGCGGGAGGGATTGGGTATCAAATTTTGTGGATTTTGGTATTTTATCCACTGAGAATATGTACATTTTTTGAAAAACACATTCATTTAGCAAAAAATATTTTACTTTCAAAATTGCAATTAAAGGGTTAACAAACTTAATAAAATTAGTTTCTTACGTTGAGGGGTGTAGTTTCTATAATGGGGTAATTTATGGGGTTTACTTTTATTTAGGCCTCTCAAAGGGATTTGAAACCTAAGCAGGTCCCTCAATAGCATGATTTTGCGTTTTTTATGAAAATGTGAAAAATCGCACCTAACGTTCAAAGGCCCATAACATCCTACAAAAATAAGAGTATGCATAACAAACCATGTCCACATAAATTAGACATTCGGTGAATGTTAGTTATTAAGTTTTTTTGCGGTTATGACTATGTATGGAAAAAGTAGAACATTTTGAAGTTCGAAAATCAAGAATTTTTCCAAATTTTCACCAAATATCTGATTTTCTCATAAATAAATGCAAAACATACCACCAAAGTTTTTCAACTAACATGAAGTACAAAGTGTCACGAGAAAACAATTTTAAAATCACTTGGATATGTTAAAGCGTTCCGAAGTTATAACCACTTATAGGGACACAGGGCAGATTTGAAAAAATGGGCCGTGTCAGGAAGGTGAAAAGTGGCTTCGGTGTTAAGGGGTTAAAGGTTCAAAGCTTACCATTGGTGTCAAACAATTTTAGTATAGCAGTGATAGATTTCCAAGGGTTAGTCACATAAAGATGCAGATCATCTACAAATAGGGACATCTTATGATGAGCGTTTCCCACCCTTAATCCCTGAACATTGGGGGGTAGTCCGGAGAGTGATAGCCATTACTAAGAGATATTGGAAGGGTGATAGAGGACTTCCTTGTCCCATTTGAAATGAAAAGTGGCAGTGAAAGTGCCCCATTAATTTTGATCCTGGCAAAAGGTCCATGATATAAGGCCATAATTCTCTCCCTTATGTGAGGACCCAGGCCCATTGAGTGTAAAGTGGCCTCCAGGAACGTCCAGTGTACGTGATCGAAAGCTTTCACCGCATCAATGGATAGCAAACACGTGGGGGGTCCTGGAGGCCTTGGCTCTCGCAATCAAGGAAGTTGTTTTGATCGTGTTGTCCCTGGCCTCCCTCTCCTGAACAAAACCCACCTATTTTTGATGTATCCAAGATGGGATAAAAGGTTGAAGTTGTAGGGCCAATAGCTTAGTCAATATTTATGGGTCCACAATCCAAAAGAGATGGTGGTCGGAAACTCCCCCCATTTCTGTCACATGAAAGCCGGGGCCGATGCACCACAATCTGATCACGTGTGCCGAAATCCCAGGGCAATTCGTCGCAAATTGGAAAAATTCGGGAAACCCTGCGGAAAACCGTGATTCGGACCCTTAGTAAATGTGTCCCAATGTGCCTGGTCCTTCCCTGGTTTGGGTATCACCATTATATACACTTGTAGGGCTAGGTTTGGAAAGTTCTCATAAATGGATTTGAAGGTCCTAGTAAGGAGGGACTACTGTTTACAAAATTTATAGAACCGGGGAGTGAATCCATTTGGACCTGGGCTTTTACCAGATTTGAGATTTTGATGACAAAAGCAATTGCCACTTCAGAAAAATCATTCACCAAAGAGGAGGCATCATCCAATGGGATGTTAGTCAAGAGATTTGCCTCTAAATAACTGATAGTTGCTGATGTAGAGGAACGGGCCCTACACATTGTTCCCGATATTATACAAGTTTGAGTAGAACTAAAGTTCTAAAGTCCGGTATTCCTTAAGAACCAATCCTTTTACGGGGAATTTATGAAAATATGGGTTGTTGGTGTGTGTGATTGTATTCCACTTGTCACCATATTCAAAGAAGCCCTTTTGCATATGCTCCCTAGAACATATTCTATCTAGAATGGAGAGAATTTCGCATGCCGTAGAGAAGAGATCTTTGCTTTCAAAGGCTCTGAGGAAGTAGACTTATTAACATATTCTTTGTCGGCTAGAAAGAGCAATAGTGACTTAAAGGAGTATTCCCAATTCGGTAATATAATGTTCTTGTTTGTGTGATGAAAAGTTATACAATTTTCCAATATACTTTCTATATCAATTCCTCACATATTTCTAGATCTCTTCATGCTGTCCTCTATAGAAAGCTTCCATGATGACTTCCAGTGGACAGAAACCTGACCATGGTCACACAGTTGCACTCTCTATGATACTAACGCGCTGTGCACCTGTGTGACCAGGTTCCGATTTCTATCCGCTGGAAGTTAACATAAAAGCTTTCTAAAGAAGGAATTAACACCAGACAATATATTTGAAATGTTATAACTTTTCAAATATATTGTTATTTTATTTATTATATTATTTATATATATTTTATTATATTATTTCACAAACAATAACAATTTTCTGCAATGGGAAAACCCCTTTAAGTTTGTGGGCCCTCTCCTGTTTCAGACTGCGACTTTTGGCAAAGGAGACAGAGGACCTACCTGTAGTGGTATCCAGATGCACATCCATCACCATATTGAAGTCACCTCAATGATCATATCTGAGCCATCTGCAAATTCTGCCAGTGAACGCAGAAGTAAAACGCCAAAGGAAACATGATCGGAATTAAGGAAGTAGACTATAGCAATGGTGAAAACAACTCCTTGCATACTAATTTTCAAGAGTAGGAAACTACCTTCTGGATAGCACTTGGAGTTTAGTAGCACATATTTAAGAGATCTATGGAATGCTTTCGATACCCCACCCACCTGACAGTTCGGGTGTGGACAATGAAACCATTTGGAGTAAACCATTTGGGGTATTAATGATGACCGCTGTCCAGATAAGCCTCAGATAAGGTATATCTGACCAAAGAGAATATTGCCCCTCAATGCATCCACAACGCAGTCTAGTCAAGGTGATGCATCTAGGGAATACCAAGAGACCTGTAAAGAACATAAAACTTTGCACAGTTATGTATCCTGAGATGAAGCCTAGGTAAGATAGGCTGTACGTAACCTGCATCATTTTAGTAGTCCATGTTACTCATCACGCTCGACCACCTTGACCCCTGTGTCTTGTAGGTCTGGCCGGGAGTGGAGGAGCCTCCCCCCAGGCCCTCTGAAATGGGGAGTCTCGGCCACTCAGTGATGGTGGGAACTGGGAAACCGAGGACAGCCGAGAGATCTGTTATGTCCGCTGGATGCCCCAGGGTATATCTCCTGTCCACATGGCGGATATGAAGGCAAAATGGGAACCCCCAGGAGTAGGGGATGTTTCGCTGTCTCAATTTTTCCAAGAAGGCTTAAAGGATTTCCGCTTGAGTAAAGTGAGGAGAGTGAGGTTCAGAAGCAACTGTAGACGTGTTCCATGGAAGACAATATTTTCTGCTTTTCTGACTTTGGACATGATTGTGTCTTTAAGTTGGTATTTATGGACCCTACATATAATGTCCCTTGCATTCGTGGGCTGTGGGTTTAGCTTCCGGGGAGTGATGTGTCCTATCCAGTTGTAGAGGCGTGTCAGCGAGGACTTTAAAGAGGTAATTAAACAGTTGTTTGAAGGTATCATGTAGGCGTGAGGTTTCCACCCTTTCAGGGAGACCATGGATTCGTATATTACAGCGGCTTCTGTTTTCTGTTTCATCCAGTTGGTTGGCTAGAAACTGAAGGTGAAATGTATGTTCAGCCAGAGTAAAATTGTGAGTGTCCACTAGATTAGTTAGCGCTGTATTGGTTATCATCCATAGCAGAAACGCTGCCAGTCAATCTCTGATCGTCTTCTCTCACCACAGCCAGCTCTGCACTGTATGACTGTTCCAACCGAGCCATGTAACTCTGTGTCCTCTCTAGTAGGGATAGAACGGAGATGTGTACGGAGCGCTCGCAACTCGGCTAGTCCGCCAAATTCTTGTGACAGCAGAGCGGGTGGGTATTCATGCATCATCATCACCTGGGACTTCAGGGGAAATGCAGCAGAATGTTCCGAACAGGGTGACATTCTGGGGTCCAACCCATTTGGGCCTTGGGGAGCAGAGGGTGGAAGAGAGGAGGATGGGATGAAAATGTTTTTTGGGCCCCATTGTTGGTGTAGGGGGCTACCCCTCCCCTTGTGTTGACCATAATACAGGCAAATGTAAAGTTTCTTTGGAGTACCTAGGCTGGGTGGGAGACCATGTGGATGTCAGAGGCTGCTCCAGGCCGAGGTGCACATGAGGAGTGTGCTGTAGCTCAGGAAGGGCCTTCTGCCAAGTGGGTGGGTGATGGGGTTTGAAGAGTGGGGGTGGCTGGTGGGGTTTGATTCAGGGTAACATCTGTCACCAATGGTGCATCCCAGTGGGGACCACAAGAGGGGGAGCACAGCTGATGTATGTAGTATGTATAAAAAAAACGCTGTATATCTTTCAGGCTTAACATATCAGGCCATCTTTATTGCCTTACCTCATGAGGTTGTGTGCAAAAGGCAAGTATGTACCATATACCTCCTGTGTATATGTATCAGATATTTGACACATGCATATATATGTATACATAGGTGCTGTGTATAACCATTGGCAGTATTGAATCCTGCGCCATGGAGGCTGTGTCTATAGATCCCTCGCCTATAGCTCCTGTGAGTGGTTTTGGGGTGTCTATGTGTTACTGTGGGTTGTATCCTCACATACACAAGTTACTTATGTTACTATTAAATAGTAATACTATTCTCCTTCTCTGTTGGAAAGAACTTAAAGAGAAGGATAAACATAGAGAACCGAAGGATTTGCTTCCAAAAGCTGCAGGAAAAAGAAAAGTTACCTCCCGTAGATGCAATATGTGCTTTAACAAGTTATCTAATGACTTTAAGAGACTGTATTGATAGCCTCTTATAGAGGAGAAAACATCCTTTATGGACAAAATGAGAACCTTTATTAAGGGTTCAATGTTCATTAGCTTCATCTTTAGCTGATCTTTTGCCCCAGGAGCCTTTACCAAACAGTCATAGAGTAGAATATCAATCAGAGTTTGAAGTTGAGTCAGTAGACGATTCAGTCAAGGATTCATTAGATTTAGACTCTATTCCATCCACATCTGCTGTTAAGATGGAATCCAGATATTTGTTAATGTCAGAAGACTTAGAACCGCTATTGAAAGCCATGATAGAAACGCTTAAGATTGAAGAACCAAAATCAATTCAGGACGAGCTTTTTGGGATTCTTAAAGCAAAAAAGAGATGTGTCTTTCCAGTTAATAAAACCCTGAAGGATCTAATACTTGAGGAAGGCAGAGACCCAGAAAACAGAATATCTCTATCAAGAGAATTTAAAAATCGTTTATCCTTCGATGAGAAAGAATCAAAGATCTGGAATACTGGATGTCCCAGTAACAAACATTGCGAAAAAAAAACGATCTTCCCTTTGAAGATGCTATCCAACTTAAAGATCCCATGGACGGAAAAGCAGATAGTCTGCTGAAGAAAACATGGGAATCGGCCATGTGGAATCTGAAGTCTAATATCGCCACAACATCGGTGTCTCGTACCCTATTTTTCTGGATGTCTGAGCTAGAAAATCATATCAAGGATGGTACACCAAGAGAAATTCTCTTAGAAACCACACCCATACTAAAGTCAGCAGAAGCCTTTGTTGCGGACACCTCAGCAGAAGGGTGTAAGATTCCGCGCAAAAGACGGGGCACTTTCCAATTCAGCAAGAAGAATGCTCTGGCTAAGACAGTGGACAGGAGCTTTCAGATCCAAATCTAAATTGTGGCCTTCCCTTTCAAGGAGAATACCTCTTCGGACACGAGTTGGAAACCATCCTTGAAAAGGCAGCTGATAGGAAGAAAGGCTTTCCTGAAGCAAAAGCGGCCCAGAAGAAACAGCCCCTTCGGGACCCGAAAGAGAAGAAATTCCATTACAGAGGGAAAGGAAAGCAGGGGAAATGGAGTTACCCCAAAGGGGGGAGAGGAAGGGGCTTCCTCCTTAGCTCCAGCAACACCACCCCATCATTCAGAAAATGACGCCAGAGTGGGGGGGGGGGGAGACTCCTAAAGTTTTACCAGCAGTGGACAGACATCAGACAGAACCCCTGGATTCTAACAATTTTAGGCTGGAGATAACGTCTCTTCCTCCCCAGAAATTTTTTCTCACCAGGCAACCATCACCAGAACTATCCCTTCAGTTGTGGACAGAAATACAAAAATTACTAGATCTGGATGTCATCATCCCTGTTCCAGTATGACCGATAGGAGGAGGTCATTATTCCCCAGTATTCTTAATTTAAAAAAAAGTTTATTCAGGATGATATGAAACCTGAAAGGTCTAAATCAGTACATCCTATACAGGAAATTCAGAATGGAGACTGTAAGTTCAGCAATTAAGCAGATTCCTCCGGGGGCATTCATGTGCACAATCGACTTGCAGGATGCCAATTATCACGTACCAATATACAAAGCATCCCAGAAGTTCCTCAGGATTGCGTTTCTCAACCCAGAGGGTTTGATACACCATTTCCAATACAAGGTGCTGCCCTTCGGAATATCGTCAGCCCCAAGGACATTTTCAAAAATTATCATCAAAGTGGTGGCCTTCTTAAGAACAAAAAAGATGGTCATAATTCCGTATCTAGACGATTGGTAATCGTAAAATCCCTGTGTTGGATTAGCTCCTGTTCGGATCCTGCTACAATCAACAATTCTCTGACAACTAGGCTGGATCATAAATTGGAATAAGTCAAACCTGGAACCCAGCAAGATTACTACATTTTTGGGCGTCTCTCTGAATTCATCACTCCAGATGTCCTTCCTCCCACAGGAGAAAAGATTAAAAATTGTTCAGGAAGTCGAATTATTCTGAAAGAAACTCGATTGTTCCATAAGGAATGTAATGAGGCTATTAGGACAACTGACAGCATGTATCCAAGCAGTGTAGTGGAGTCAAGCCCATACTCGCAGGTTACAAAATTGGGTCTTATCCATGTGGGACAAGAACCCAGCTCTGGATTGGAAGATAAAAATCCCTGCAGAGATCAAAGACATCTTAGTATGGTGGACACATCAGGAGAACCTGGAAAAAGGGCTAACCTGGCATCCATGGCCTCTGTTATCACTCCAGACGGACGCAAGTTTGACTGGATGGGGAGCAAACTTTGAGGGGTCCCTTGCCCAAGGAAAATGGGCACTATCCGTTCAGAATCTATCTTCTAATTATCGAGAGTTGAGAGCTATATGGGAAGCCCTGAAAATCAGCAGAGATCTGATAAAGTCTCGCCATGTAAAAATATATTCAGACAACGTCACCACAGTGGCCTATCTACGCCACCAAGGAGGCACCAAGAATACCGACCTTCTTCTCTTATCGGAGAAAATCTTCAGTTGGGCAGAGGACAACGTATTATCCCTATCCGCAGTCCACCTGAAGGGAGAAGAAAATACAATAGCGGACTACCTCAGCAGAAAACATAACAACAACGAGTGGTGCCTAAACAACAAGGTTTTCAAACATCTAACCCAAAAATAGGGAGTCTTGGAAATAGACCTATTTGCAACCCGCGCAAACTCAAAGACAAAATCTTTCTTCTTGCTAGGCGGTTCAACATCGATGAACCAACTAGATGCCTTCAGACATCCCTGGAATGAGGCATTAATGTATGCTTTTCCACCGATTCCGGTAATTCCAAAAGTGGTAAAGAAGATTCAAAGAGAGGGCAAAAGTAATTCTAGTGGTACCCTTCTGGCCAAAGAAGATAAGGTTTCAATCACTCAGGAGACTAGCCCTGGAAGAACCGATTCACCTTTCTCCTCGTACAGATCTATTATTCCAAGGACCAGTACTGCACCCAAATCCCCAGGCCCTCCAGTTGTCAGCTTGGATCCTGAAGGGAAATTACTTAGAATCAAAGGCTTATCTCACAAAGTCCTATCGACCTTAAAGGCAAGTCGGAAACCTATTACTCATACTAGCAAAATTAACGATGAAGCAGCACTCCATATAGTGAAAAAATACTGGCTTTATTCCACCGTGAAAAACTGCAACATTTTACATTATCAATAAAGGCATTTTCAAGCTGCTACTCACTATACGGAGTGCTGCTTCTTGGTTAATTGTGCTACTACGGTGGGTTGTGTCTGAACCCGTTTGGAAGATTTTCTGCACCCGTTCTTTTCTTGCAGGTGCTGGAGCAGAAAAAGCTGCCGCTCTGCGGGTGGCTGCAGTTCATAATCCTCGTTGTGCTGCTCTCCCTGTCCGGCATCTTCGGCGGCCTCAACCTGGGGCTTATGGCCCCAGACTCCTTGGAGCTTTGAATGGTGCAGTGCTGCAGCTCCGATTAGGAGAGGAGGTACGCAGCCAGGATGGACCCCGGAAGTGTCCGGCTAGGGATGCGCTGGTGGTCGGCGGTGCTGGAGCTGTTCGTTCTCCGGCTCGGCTGCACGCTCTGCAGAGCCTCATCTCTCTGCTGGCAGATGCAGCAGGATGGTGCGGGGGATGTTCTCCTTCAGCTATGACATGAGATTTGCCTGTGCAGTGATATAAATAAAGAACATATGTAATAGTGATTTAAAAAAAAAAAAAAAAAAAAATTATATATATATATATATATATAATATAATATAGTGTGTGTGCTTAAAATATGTAATATAAAAAAGCAAAAAATGTATTAAAAATAAATTAAAAACTTTTGCCCCTCCAACCACCAAAAATGAATTAAATAAAAATTCAGATGCACTAGCCTATCTCATCTGGGGGGAGGGAGGGCTAGGGAATTTGGTAGATCAGCCCTATTCGCCTTGTAGGTTGAAATTTCTCAGGAGACGAAAAAAAGGTTGTTTGTCTTTATTTAATGCACAATTTTAAAATACTAGATTTGTCTCAATTGGCTATTTAATCACAGAAAACTGGGTTAAACACTAGGAGCTATTAATTTGTATGAAATGTCATACCTGTCTTTGGCTAAAAGTACTCCTAAAAAATTGTGAGAGGAGTATTATTACCCTTCTCGAAAAATGTTAGTGTGATCTCTGATACAGCCATTTTACAGCTTAAGGCTCAGTACCATGTCCCATTTAGTGGTAAATGTTGGCTGATAATTTTTGTGTTTATTTACAACAAAAAAATTTTAAAAAAATTGGCCATTTTCAAAATTCAAAATTGTTTTTTCAGGCAGATAGATTTACCACCTAAATAAGCTGCTAAATATAATTTCGCATATGTCTACTTTACATTTTCATAATTTTTGGATAATTTATTTTAATGTCACGCGGCTTACAAATCGAATACTGATTTTTTCGTATTTTCAGAATTGACTATTTTGGGGATAAATACTGTTTTGAATGAAATTTTACATATTTAACATAAAAAATCCCTATAAAATTAACCCATTTTCAAATCTTCACCCCCTCAAACTATCAGAAATGGCTTTACAGAAGATTGTTAACCCCTTGAGATCTTCATAGTAACTACATTAAAATGGAGGGGAAATTTAGAATGGTCAAATTTTGTCGGTTATATGTTCATTTAACCCTAAAATTTGCACATTTCAAAAGATAAAAAAAGAAAACTCACCTTACAATTCTGCAATTTCTGCACCTTACTGTTCTGCAATTTCTCCTGAGTACAGGGACCCCCCTCCCCCCCACATGTGGTCGTTACTTGTTTTATGGGAGCACAGCGAGACGCAGAAGGGAAGGAGTGCCCTGCAGCTGCCAGGATTTTAGGGGGAAAATCTATCATTTTTGCATCGCCATCTTTCAAGTGGCATAACATTTTTCCTTTTTTGGCTATGGAGCTGGTTGATGGCTTGTTTGTTTTTTTTGCGGGAAATGTTATACTTTGCAAAAGTATAATTCTGAGGGATTAAATAGGTTTTTGTGGTTAAAATCCAAATTTTTGGTGGTTTTTTTAAGTGTTTTTAACAGTGTTCAATAATTATTTCATTTCTATAGGTTGTTACTGACGTGGTGGTACTGTATACGTGGGGTTTGTGTTATGATTTAGACTTTGTTTTTTGTGTCATATGTCTCTATATGTTATGGGGATTATGGGCCTTTTTATTGATTTTATTGCTTTTATTTTTTTTTTTTAATAACATATTAACATATAACTTTTATACTATTTCCACCATGGGACATGAACAGCAATCATACTGATGTATTGCAGGGTATTAGCAGTGTCAGCCTATGGCACGTGATGGTTCCTGATAGGACCTCGGGGCTGCCAGGGAAACGATTGGCGCCCCCAAAGACGTTGCGCGGGGGGGGGGGCAATCGTGGGGGAAAGGCAGGTTAAATGCCGCGGTCACATTTAACGGGTTAAGCACCCGTGTTCAGAGCCCACTCCGACCCTTGGTGTTACACTGGGGCGTCGGCTGCTAGTTACAGCCAGCACCCCGTGTATCCCGATGCCGGGTCGCCTCAGATCTTGAGCTGAACCGGCATAAGCTCTATGTCCGATATACAACGCTGAGCGGTAAGTTATTGCTTTCAGCATTCGATATATCGGACGCAGAGCACTAACAGGTTGAAAACAAGATTTGCTAGACAAACTGGCTCATTTCATCAAGGCAGTCCAGCTCCTCAAATTTTTTCAACCTTCTTTGTAATGTTGGGTCTTGCCTAGACCACCATAGCAATTTCGGCTAATACTGAACATAATTGCACTATATTATAATAAATAGATGTTTATATAGCACCATCTTATTATGCAGCACGTTGCAGATGATATATAAAAATACATAAGATATTACATGAGCAATTACATGGTCATATGAAACCATAGGAATAATTTTCCTGCTTGCAAGATCTTACAATCTTTGCAGATTGTTAGTAAAAATTCTCATGTTTTACCTGTTTTACAAAAAACTGACGTCTGATTGTAGACTGTGTACTAGCAATTGTTTCTAGCACAAATCATCATATTTTAGTGTAATTTATACTATAGACTTTATACTATAACCATTTGATTATCAGATGATATGGCATTCATGTTGCATTGGCTATATTTAGTTACTGTTTATTTTGTTTTTGCATACATGATGGACTTTAATCTGTTTTCTTGTAGGAATTGGTGGATATAAAGATGTTGCAGTGTAGGAGAGTTGTAAATGGTAAGGTCTCTTTTTTCAAATTTTTTTTTTTTGTTTAACTGTATTTTTATTTCAATTAAAATATTTTATACAATATTCTTATGAGAAATCCAGATATCGTAAGCAATAACAGAACAGGAAATAAAAAAAGAGAAATCAACCATAGTCAACACTCAGTTGCAAAAGGTTAACCTTAAATCATCAGTTACATAGATCAGTAGTCAGATTTGTATCTATCATATACATCTTGCATGTAGTCATTACAAAAAGGATAGCTCACTCGGAGCCCAATAAACAACATTACAACAAATCCTTAAACCATGGGGGGAGACGTCAGACAAAGATACATAAGGAAAGAGGGGAGGAGGAGAAGAAGTAGAGATCTCTCTATAAGCTGTGCCTGCTTCCCGGTCAATCATCTCTTTGGTTTACCATACCCGCCCAATATGCATCCCATGGGGCCCAGATCTTGGAGAAAAGGTCTATTTTATCATCCATTGAGGCCGTCATAGATTCCATACTTCTGACCTCTCTCACTCTTGCCAAGAGGGACCCTCTGGTTGGCCGGTTCGACCTCTTCCAGTGTTGTGCTATCAAGCACTTGGCTGCTGTAAGGATATGTAAGGCTAACCTCATGGACAGCTTAGGTAGAGGCTGTGGTGCTATGTTGAGCAAGTAGAACAGGGGAGTAAGAGGGATCGAAACTGAAAGTGTGTCATGAATCAGGTCTTTAACCTCCTCCCAGAACGGCCGAATGTTCGCACAAGACCAGAAGATATGGTGTAAGTCACTACCTGTCTCCCTGCAACGCCAGCAGATGTCCTGAATTTCCGGAAATATCTGGTGTAATTGCGCTGGTGTATGATACCAGAAATATAACAGCTTATACTGGTTCTCCTTGTAAACAGTGCACGTCGATGATTTGGCTGCATAGTGCCATATACGACACCAGGTCTCCTGTGTGATCGGGGATCCTACCACCTGTTCCCACCTGGCCATGTAAGGGTGTGATACCTCCTCTGTTGGGTCAGGATGTAATAGAATCCTATAAATGTCAGAGATGAGTCCTGAAGTGTGCGTGGTGGTTTTACATAGGTATTCAAAAGGGGTAGGCTTGGAGACTGTGTCGGAGCTTCCTAGGGTTTGCAATAAGTGGCGGATTTGTAGGTAGTGATATTGGGAGGAAGACGGGATGTCAAATTTTTCCTGGAGGGTGCTGAAAGGAAGGATTGTCCTTGTACTATGATCCACTACATCTGCGAAACGGAACAAGCATTTGGTATGCCAGGGTCTTATTACTGGTCCTGGTGTATTCTGGGGCATAAGTGGTGTATATAAGAATGACTGCATGGGCGAGCATTTTGAAATCAAGGGGAATCTAGAACAGCAGTTTCGCCAGAGGTGTAAAGTAAAAGCGATTGGGCCCAGCAGTGGGCCTTCTGGGGGTTGTATCCTTGGTGTCCATAAAAAAGCATTGGGATGAAATGGGGCCAACCAGAGCTTCTCGACCTCCATCCACCTCGAGTAGGCCCACAACGTAGACCAAGCCGGGATTCGTCTGAGATGAACCGCCCAGTAATATTTAACTAGGTCTGGTACCGACAATCCTCCTTTGGATCTATGAGCAAGTAACACAGACTTTGCCACCCTGTGTCGTTTGTGGGCCCACACAAAGCGAATGAAAGCACTCTGCATCGATCTCAAGGTTCCTAGGGGCACTGTAATAGGCCCGGTTTCAAATAAATAAAGTAGTTTGGGGAGCAAAGTCATTTTTATGGCCGCAATCCTACCAAAGAATGAAATTGGAAGAGAATTCCACTTGTTAAGCAGTAACCGTATTTCTTTAAACATATTTGGGAAGTTCTGGTCATATATTGTGCTATAAGTCTGCGTAATGTTTACCCCCAAATATTTAATGGCTGATGTCTGCCAACGAAACTTATAATTAGCTCGTAATAGGTCTGTCTCTTGTGGTGTCATATTGAGCGGTAAAGCTTCAGTCTTGGTGGTGTTAACCTTGTACCCCGACAAGAGACCGTAGTGGTTTAGGCGGGCCTGGAGGTTTGGAAGGGACGTATGTGGTTGGGTCAGGGTAAGGAGGACATCGTCTGCAAATAGTGACAATTTGAACTCTCTATCCTTCACCAATACCCCACGAATATTCGGGTCTTGGCGTATCATAGCTGCTAGAGGCTCTATACATAGTACAAACAGGAGGGGGGACAATGGACATCCCTGCCTAGTACCATTTTTAATATTTATAGGGATAGAAGAAGCGTGAGGGAATTTTATTGTCGCTGGGGTTTTAGGTACTGGCCTGCATTGCCTTCATGAACTGGCCCCAAAACCCATAGCTTCAGGCGTTTTGACAGAAGGCCAGTGCAGCCGGTTCCAAACGCTTGTTCTGCGTCTAAGCTCAGTATGAGCGGCACGTTCCTTGCGTGGTTTAGGACCGTCTATTAAGTCAATGCGATCCTCCCTGATATTATCTCCCCCTTGGCGACCCGGAATGAATCCCACTTGATTCTTGGTGGATCCTTGGGGAATATAGGTAGCATCGGTTCGCTAGATCTTTGTTGTAATCTTTAAGTCCGAGTTAAGGAGAGCGATTTGGCCTAGTAGTGTTTGCACCTGCTGTCGTCGTCTACGAGGTCACGGGGTAATATCTCCGGCCTTAAGGAGGGGCTAGGGAGTGGAAGGGGGGGGAATGACGGGCAGAGCGGCTAGAGAAGTGCCAGTTGCAAGTGTCTTTTTATTGCGGGGTGGGGCGAAAGTAGAATGGGTGAGAGCGGGTAGGGTGAGGGAGTCAGGAGGACGGAGAAGGCGCTGGGGGGGGACGGGGGACCTAAAGCAGGGGTAGGGGGGTGCAGGAAGTAGTAGGTAGACGTTGGGGTTACGATGAGGGGAACGAGAGGGTGATGATGGGGGGTTAAAGGGTGGGGGCCGAAAGAGAGGTGGCGTGGGCGCGGCATTAGTTTAAAGCCGAGGAAGGGGGTGAGGGGGGGCGTGTCGCGACGTCGGGGCCGGAGGGTTTTACAAGTAGGTAGAGGGGATAGCGGGGACGCAAGGTTGGGGTTGGGGGTGGCGTGCGGGAGGGGGGGCATGGGGTAGTGAGAGTCAGGACTGGAAAGGGGGGGGCGGTAAGGTGTCGAAATCGGCTGGCATCGTAGGTTGGTGAGATATGGATAGTTACTTGAGGGGGGGGTCGCATATGAGGGTTAGAGTTTGTATAAGTTAGGTTCTGGAGGGGTTTATGGGGGGGTGCGCATGCTGGTGGTGAGGAGGTGGTTTGGGGCGGGGGTGAAGGAGAGTTTGGTGGATGAATGTCAAGGGTGAAAAAAAAGGGAAGATACAAGGTAAGATGGGGGGGTGGGATCGGGTCATTTTGGAGGGGGGGATGAGAAGAGAATAAATAGGGGGAGGAAGTTGGGGTTTGGGGAGAGTAAGTGATGCGGAAACGGGCAGTTATGGGAAATGTTGTCGCAACGGTGGGGGTCGGAGTAGGATTATACGGTGGCATGCTAGAGGGAGAAGGGGTAGCGAAAGGGTTTGAAGGCGCCGGTGTTGGGGAATGTGGGGCGCTGAGGTTGTGGGGGACGTGTGGTGGGGGGTGGACGTGGTATGTGTGGAGGTAGACGGGGTGGAGTTCTGGTCAATTACATTGAGAAAGGAGTGGGAAATATAGGAGGGGTGGGGGAGGAGGGGTGGGTGAGGGAGCGGGCGTTTTGGCTGAGGGTAGTGGGGGTGGGGGGAGAGAGGCCACGGGGTGTACGTAAGTTTGGATAGTCGCGGGGGGATCCTAGAGTTAAGGGGGTACGATTTCTCCGTGTGCGAAGTGGTAGATCCCTGTATGGTGGGGTGTCATGGAGTTCAGGAACTTAAGGAGGGGGAAAAAGAGAAAGAGAGAGGGGAAGAGAGAAGGGTGAGGAAAGGCACTGGAGGATTATTGAGAGGGTTTGAGAATGAGTTAGGTGCGGAGGGGGTGTAGGGGTGGAGTGGGTGTGAGGTGTGGGCGTTGAAGGAAGGTCGCGAGGTAGAAGATTAGGTTGGGTGGGGGCGTGGGCTGGGAAGTGTGTTTGACTGCGGGGGTAGGGACCGGGGAATGTTGGTGTTGGAGTGTTGGAGGTAGCGGAGGTTGTGGTAGGGTGGGTTTGATGTTGAGGAGGATTGCAGGGGTATTGGTATAAGCGAAGGATGGGTGGAGAAGGGGGGATGTGGGGGGATTAGGTGGTGAGGGTGAGAGGCTAGAGTGACAGCGAAGGGGTGGGTGGGTGAGTGGTTCTATCTTGGGAGGGTGGGAGGGATGGAGAGGGTGGATGGACGGCGGGTAGGTCGGTGGGGGGTTGGAGGGATGGTGGGGAGTAGTTAGTGATGGCTATATATGGTAAGGTCAAGGGAGGTTGTGTTGGAGGGGGGGTTAAGTAAGGTGGAGAACGGGGTGAAGGGGGTGGCGTGAGTGGAGGGTGGGACACGAGGGGCAGGCTTATTTGGGGAGTAAACTAGTGCGGGGGTGGGTGGGGAGGATGGGGGTTTAGGGGCGTAGGGGTAGGGGGCCGGGTGGATCAAAGGTGCTTAATTGGGGGCAGTGTGTAAGAGTGGGGGGGGGGCTGAAAAGAATAAAGAAGGCTGGGGCCTGGAGGTAAGAAGAGGTGGTGAGGAGGGAGGTGGTAAGGGGGGGCGGTTGCTTACGAGATAGGCGAAGGTGTGTTTTGGGGTCGGGGGATGGATGGAATGGTAGGGGCTTTCCGGGCTTGGGGATTACTGTAATTATAAGAATGGAGTGAGAGTAGAAGGAAGAGATTCCCCCTCTCAAAAGGGAGTTAAATAAGCCGCTTCATATGGGGGAGTAAGGTTTGGAGAGGAAGTTCTGTAGTAAAGGTATAGTTAGGGCCGTCAGGCCCCTGGTGACCTTTCCGTGGGGAGTTCTTTGACCACTTCCTCTATACTCCCAGGGGTTATAGGATGTTAAGGGATGCGACCGCCGTCCGTGGACAGTCTAGGGCGAGGGGTCTCAAAACTCAATTACCTGGGGGCCGCTGGAGGTGAAGTTCTGGGTTAAGGCTGGGCCGCCATCAAGTTTTCACACAAATGCACTTAACAAATATCATTATTCAGATTCCAAATGTCATGGCGTCTCCCAGCGCAAGGAAAGCCCCAAGTGGGAGACGTGTTTTCCTTATGAACGGTCCTGTGCACCGAGGGTGTCCCAAGACTCTACCGCACTGAGCCCAGTCAGGGACACTCCACCCCCCCCCCCTCCCCCCCGGTACTTGTCTCCCCGTGTTCCTCCCATCGAAGAGATGAAGTCGCCGCTATGACCTGCACCAAGTGCGTTCAGAGCGGCGACTTCATCTCTTCAGTACCTGAGGGAAGTGGGATTAACGGTTACGGGCCCTTTACTGTTTTCATGTCCATTTTTCACTCCCCACCTTCAAAATCTATAAACTTTTTTATTTTTACACGTAAAGAGCTGTGTGACGGCTTGTTTTCTGCGTAACAAATTGCACTTCATAGTGATGGTATTTAATATTCCATGCCATGTATTGGAGCTGGAAAAAAATTCCAAATGCAATAAAATGGTTGTAAAAAACGCATTTGCCGCCATTTTCTTGGGTCTTGGATATTGCATCTTTCACTGAGCGCTCCAAATGACTTGTCTACATTTATTTGGGTCGGACGATTAAGGGATACCAAATTTGTTATAGGTTTATAATGTTTTTTTACAAAATTAAAACCTCCTGTACTAAAATTTATTTTTTTGATTTTGGCCACTCTGGCTCTATAACTTTTTCATACTTTAGTGTACGGAGCTGTGGGTGGTGTCATTTTTTGCGAAATTTGATAATATTTTCAATGATATCATTTTAGGACTGTACGAACCTTTTGATCACTTTTTATGATTTTATATTTTTCCAAATGGCAAAAAATGGCATTTTCGACTTTGGGCTCTATTTTCCGTTTACGGGGTTAAAGCCTTGAAAAAACCATTATCATATTTTGATAGATCGGGCATTTTCGGACACGTCGATACCTGATGTGTTTATGATTTTTACTGTTTATTTAATATTTATTTCAGTTCTAGGGAAAGGGGGGTGATTTGGAATTTAGGTTTTTTATAATAATTTTTTTTTTCAACTTTTTTGTATTTTTATTTTACTATTTTTCAGACTCCCTAGGGTACTTTAACCCTAGTTGTCCTGATCGATCCTATCATATACTGCCCTACTACAGTATGGCATATATGGGGATTTTTCCTCCTCATTCATTACAATGTGCTATCAGCACATTGTAATGAAGGGGTTAAAACGAAAATAGCCTGGGTCTTCGGAAGACCCGAGGCTACCATGGAGAACGGATCGCCGCCCCGATGACGTCTCGGGGGGGGAGCGCGATCCCAGGTAAGATGGCGGCACCCATGCGCCGCTATCTTTTTGAGGCTGCTGGCAGCTTTGCCGGCGCTATCGCTGTGCAAACACCCGCGATCGGTGCTAGCACTGTATCGCGGGTGTTACCGGTAAGCCTTTGCTGCAATGCAGCAAAGACTTACGGCTATGGAGAGGGCTCAGCCTTGAGCCCTTTCAAGACCGCGTGACCCGACCGCGGTGCTTTTCCGGTGGGGGCCGCAAAATATATGTCCCGCGGGCCACAGTTGGCCCGCGGGCCGCGAGTTTGAGACCCCTGGTCTAGGGAGAGAGCAGAAGGCAAAAACTCTTGTATGGCTTTCTCTTCTATCCTCTACTGTCAATGATTGGAGAATTAGGTAAAGCATAGAGTTTGGCCGTGTAGTAGGCCTGGAAATGGTCTGCAATTTGCACTTTGGATCATGTAGCATAGACCCAAGGGTCCTTTGATAACATGTGGAGTTTGGCTCTCACGTCTCTCCCCGGAGCTGCCTCGCGAGTAGTGTGTGTGATTTATTTCCTTTTCATATATAACGCTGCTTTTGAGAATACCAACATTCTCTCCACTTGCTTAAGTTGGAGTTCTCTCAAAGTCTCCCTAAGTCAACCAGTCGTCTCAGTCGCCCTGTGGGTCGGGTTTTCTGCCATATCAGACTCCATGGACTTTATTGCCTCATAACTCCTTTTCCTGCCGCAACCTATCCCGTTTGGATCTTTCCTTGCTCTATGCAGTACCCTCTCATCACAGCTTTGTGAGCCTCCCAGAGTGGTCTTGAGTCGATACTGAGTCTACATTTAAAGCGGAAATATTCAGCTAGGGACGTGGATAACTCCCTTTATATGTGGGACTTTTAGCAGGGCCCTCATTTAACCTTCCAATGGCAGGTGCGTAAGTAGGTGAACTCGTCTCTAAGGTTTTAGCACCAAAGGGCATGATCAGACCAGGAAATGGTCCCTATTTCCGCATCTCTCATCATCCGCAGGATTTGATATCTCACCAAGAAATAGTCAATGCGGGGTATGGGTACCGGGTGAGGCAGAGTAAATGTGTATTCTTTTTTCTCTGGGGTTTCAAACCCGCCATAGGTCTATAGGGAGAAGCGCCGAACAAGGCTACGAAAGGCTGATGCCATGTTGTTTTGCGAACAACTGACTGGGGAATTTCGTCATTGCTAGCCTATCCATTGAAGTAGAGAAGATGAGATTAAAATCCCCTCCCAGTAATAGCGGCATTGGGGGCAATTTAGCTATTCTATTAGTACCTTGGTGAGGAATCTCACCTGGGAGGAGTTTGGGGCATAATGTTGCATAGGCGGACTGGGTTGCCATTGTAGCGTACCTGTAGGATGAAGGGGTAACGTCCCATCGGGTCAGCGATCAAGAGGAGAGACCTGCAATCGGGCATGAGCTGGAAATCAGAATCGCTACCCCGCTTTCTTACTGTCCATGCGTATAAATAGGCCTCTGGGTATAAGTGCCTGGCGAAGGCGAATACCTCTTGTGTCAAAATGTGTCTTCTGCAGGTAGACTATGTCCGGCCCCTACTGATCTTCATTTCCCTAAGGCTAACCTGCTCTTGGTTGGAGAGTTTTAGACCTTGACATTCAGCGATAGTATTTTACCATTGTTATTCTCTAAATCCTGGGGTACTCACTGTTTACGACTTTTGAGCTGGAAGGTGTCCTTAGTTTTCTCCCTTCGAGATAGGGAGAAGGTCTAGGAGAGAGAAAGGGGGGAAAAGGAGAAAAAAGGGGAAGGGGGAAACAACACCAATGGGTAAGGACGTAAAAAAGACAAGATACAATAACACTTAATTATACCAAGGGTATAAACCAAAATGGGAGAGAATATCGCTCCCTTTCTGGTTGGGACTAAACCACCTTTTCCCTTAAAAAAAAAAAAAAAAAAAAAGGAAAGGGAGAAAACAGCAGGGTTGAGGGATCCTCTTGGTGTATACAGCGAGGTCACTCAATAGTCCCAGACGGGGTATATGTGAGTGTGGGTAATGCCAAGATGGGGTCACCACAACCTAGGAGTTTATCTATTAATACTGTCAAAAATAACTGGAAAGTACGTCTGCAATCAGACCCTGGTGCAGAGGTACGTGAACTTATGACACATGAAAAACTCGTTTTTGTCCAGGCTGAATTAGCATTGTACTGTGTAAGATCACATTCTAGAAAGGATATCTTCAGAGAGGATCTATCGGACCTAGGTAGGGATTCTCCAGCAGACCCTCTGATTGCGGTCGTCTCCTCTTTTTTTTGCACTATCCGCCATTCGGATGCAGGTATGGCTACTGGCGCTGATATCCCGCTTCCCAGTCTTGCATAGGAGGCACATGTATGTACCATGCCTCGCAGAATGGTATCAGATTCCTGGAATGAGCGCACTGTCATCGTCAGGCCTTCATGTGTGGCTATTAAGGCAAAAGGATGCCCCTCTATAGTAATCCCCATGGTTGATGTAAGATGTCCAGGTGGGCACAGTTTTCTTCTCTTCTGCAGGGTCAACCATGAGAGGTCTTGGTATAGCTGTATCTTTGCACCTTGGAACTCATGCTCCCGTTGCTTCCTTGCTCTGAACATGATACGTTTCTTTAGTTCATAATCTTGTAGCCTGCAAATGTATGTCCCTGGGGGCAGAGCCTGCTGACTTTGGTCTAAGGGCTCGTGTGAGCTCTGTCAAATTTTATCCGACGAGGGGTCACCTAGTATAGAAGTGAATAAAGAGTGTAGCAAAATCTTTTACGTTTTCTCTTCCCTCTACACTCTGGCACTCCCCTCACTCTTATGTTATTTCGTCTCCCTCTGTTTATCCAGATCCTCCAAGGGTGTCTGATGATATCTCGCATAGCCTCCGCTTGGAAGGAGACGAGGGATTGCAGCTGTGCCATGTTGTGCCTAGAGTCTTCTGTAGCCACTTCCAGAGAGTCTCCTCTGCCCGTAACCAACTGCAATCATTACTCACTTCGTTAGTTCAGCTTTCAAGGTATCTTTCACCTTCTGTTATAAGAAGCTTGAAATCCTCTTTAGTAGGGAGGTGTTTGTAAGAAAAGCTTGTAGGGTTGTTAAGTTCTGTGTTAGAAGCTGAGAAGCCCCCTGTTGGTTCTGTATGTGATTCAGAGATGAAGCCCATGTGGGTGAGGGCTCTTTGGTATCTTGTAAAAGTGTGGAGTTAATGCCAAATCCTCCTCTGCGAGAACAGGGGGATCGTGGTTGTGAGCTGACTGCTTTTCATAGGAGGGTTTGAGCCTGCTCATGTGGGCTCTCTGGGAAGTGTCAGTGTTGGGTTGAGGTGACACAGCTCTGCCTCCCTGCTAACTCCCTGCTAACTCTCAGGGGAGATTACCTCAGGTTTTTGAAGCTGAGTTTTTTTCCATTGCATCCCCCCATAACAGCCCTCCACAGATTTGGGGCTGATGGGGCAGCAATGTGACTTGACCCTTTTAAGACAACCACAAGGCTGATGTGTCCACCAGTTTGACACCCCTGCCCTTCTTAAATTTACTTCTTATTAATAGCCAACTTGGAAGTGTAGATAAAGGATAAACCATTGATCCAGCCACTGTGACTATTGTAATGTTCTTATATTTGTTATTCATGGTCTCCCTCCTCCTAAAATCAACTTTTAAATTTATATTAATGAGCCTAAAGGGCTGTGAGGAGTGTTACCCAAAGCCTTCCATGCTGCAGTTTCACAGGCTGTTACACTCTCAAGGAGCACTTCGTACCCTGCTTTTGCTCCCTCAGAATTCCCCCCCCAACCAGATGTAATCTCACAGCAGCAGAGGAAGTTTAACCCCTTAACGCTCTGCGCCGTAGCTCTACGGCGCAGAGGTATAAGGGATGTATGAAGAGGGCTCACGGGCTGAGTCCTCTTCATACAGAGGGGGGGGTTTTTGCATTTGCACAAAACCCCCACCGACTAATAACCGCGGTCGGTGCTTTCACCGATCGCGGCTTTTAACCCCCTAAACGCCGCCGGCAAAGTCGGCCGGCTGCGTTTAAAAAGACGGCGGCGCGGCGGCGCCGCCATTTTTTTCCGATCGCCACGCCCCAAACGTCATCGGGGGGCGGCGATCGGTTGCCATCGGTAGCCTCGTGTCTTCTTTTGACACGAGGCTATCTGGCAACTGCATATTCGTTACAATGAGCCAGTGGCTCATTGTAATGAATGTGCTGCAAAAAATGCCATATATTGCAATACAGAAGTATTGCAGTATATGGTAGCAGCGATCTGACCATCTAGGGTTAATGTACCTAGATGGTCTACAATAGTGAAAAAAAAAGTTTTTAAAAAATAAAAAAATTAATAAAATATTAAAAGTTCAAATCACCCCCTTTCCTAGAACGGATATAAAACTAACAACGTAAACTCACAGACATAATTAGGTATCGCAGCTCTCAAATGCCGATCTACAAAATATAAAAACTTACGGGTATAGCGGTCCAAATGTCGCGAAAATCGAACGGGGAGGGAGCGGGGTGGACAGTGAGGAGGGGAAATGGGATCAAGAAAAAAATGAAATGGGAAAATGGCGACTGGTAAATGGTATTCACCTTTTTACATAACATAAAATGCAAATAAAAAATGATTCAAAATGTCGACAGACTGCAAAATGGAAGCATGAAAACGTCGCCCTCATTTCGCAAAAAAATGACCCCTCACCACATCTCCGATGCGCCAAAGTATGAAAAGTTATTAGCAGTCAGAAGATGGCAAAAAAATTTTTTTCTTTTTGTTTACACATGCGTTTTAATTTTGAAAAGTATAACACAAAAACCTGTATAAATTTGGTATCAACCGCGATCGCACCGAACCAAAGAATACAGTCGGCGGTTTATTTGGAGCGAAGATGAAAGTCGTTTAAAAACTGAGCCACAAGAACGTGACGCACGTGCGGTGTTTTTTTTTCAATTTTTCCACATTTGGAATTTTTTTTCAGCTTCGCAGTAAACGGCATGTTAAAAAATAACTTCACGGAAACGGGAAAGTAAAATTTGTTACGCACAAATAAGCCCGTCACACAGGTCTGCTACCGGAGAAAACTGAAAATTGGATTTTTGAAGTTGGGAGGAGGCGAGAAATGAGGCAAAAACCCTCCGTCCTTAAGGGGTTAATCACTCGATGGGAGGGGAAATTGCTTCTTATGCTAACTGCCTGAGAAGTCACTGCAAGGAGTAACACCCACGGGACTCTGGCTCATAAGCATGAGTTTAAAGGTTGGTTTTAGAAGGAAGGAGGCGTCTAGATTATAAAAACATTACCCATTCAAAGTGTTTGCAGTAAGTGTCCCTAGTTTAGCCGCTGATATCAATGCGGAGACGCACTGTGTGAATGTGTGTTAATATCAATATGTGTTGACAATCTATGAAACATATGACATCTGATCCCTGATGAATGTTATCAGGAAACACGTTGGATCTTAGTATCTATAGGAGTGCTAGCTAAAGATCTAGGGCAGTGGTGGCGAACCTATGGCACGGGTGCCAGAGGTGGCACTCGGAGCCCTCTTTTTGGGCACCCAAGCCATCGATATAGCACTTGACATAGAACTCAAAGAATCATCCTGCAGACCCAGGCGACTCACAAAATGCTGCTCTCAGTGCCATTTTAAAACAACACATTCTTGATTGCTGGGGACTGCAGGAAGAGGTAGAACGTGCATAGGGGATGATTATCTTTAGAGCTTCTTTAGGCTTCTTCCTATACAGGGGGACTAAAGCGAGATGCTACAACATTAGTCCAAATTTGCCCTTCTTCTTTCAACTGTTTTATTGTCTTCACGAGGTCGATATTATTGAAAGTTCTGGTAGTACAGGTAGCAATAAATAACTACAAGCGGTCCCCTACTTAAGAACACCTCACATACATACGACCCCTAGTTACAAACGGACCTCTGGATTTTGGTACTTTACTGTACTTTAGTCCTAGGCTACAATAAACAGCTTTCACTGGTGCCTGTAATTAAGATGTATTCTTTATCCTGGTTCTTATTACAATCCAACATTTTTTAAATCCAATTGTCACAGAGACCAAAAAAATTTTGACTGGGGTTACAATAATAAAGTATACGGTTCCGACTTGCATACAAACTCAACTTAAGAACAAACCTACAGAACCTATCTTGTATGTAACCCGGGACTCCCTGTACTTACTTTGCCGTGCTGGCACTTTGCAATAAATAAGTGGGTTTTGGTTGTAGTTTGGGCACCTGGTCTCTAAAAGGTTTCCCATCAGCTTGAGTAGGTTAGCAGTAAGTGAAGGCTCCATCTCCGCTAGCTAGCTGGCCCTCATCCAATATTTTATTAGCAGAAGCCTCCACCTCATTCTCTCTGCTCCCAGCTTTGGTTGGACTCGATATCTGAGAAGTGTATCTCATCATCTTTAGGAGGGTTGTTTTGATTGTGAGTGTACCAGATAGTCTTAGGACGAAATTGGTTGCATGTACTTGTCCCTGATCCATTAGACAGTGGGCTCTGTTTATCATATACCAACCTATATACCCCTTTTTCAGTGATGTATTAATTTATTTAGAGAAGTGAACAACTATATATTTCTATACAGTGAATGTGTCCCTAGTTTATCATGTTTGATTGTGTTGATAGATTTCCTTTTACAATGCAAATTTTAAAGAATCTGCATCCGGTTTTTAAAAACGCATGCGTTTAAAAAAAAAACGGATGCGTTTTTTAACACATGCGGTTTTTAACGCACCCCTGAGGGCGCGTTCACACTTTGCGTTTTGGTCACGTTTTCATTGCGTTTGAAACGCATACACAACAGCTGATGAGAGGTGATTTGCCTAATTACATTACCGTTTCCGTTTGGAAACGCAAGGTTAACACATGTGTTAACAAAATGCTATGTGTTAACACATTGTTAACGCACATGTTAACATCGCGTTTACGATGCATTTTGTAAACGGAAATGTTAACAGTGATGTAATTAGGCAAATCACCCCTCCTCAGCTGTTGTATATGCGTTTCAAATGCAATGAAAACGCAAGTCAAAACGCAACGTGTGAACGCGCCCTTAGGCTGTGTTCACTCATTCCAGTTGAACTGGGTTTTGAAATGCAATTCAATCGCAGTGGGACTTGTCCTGATCATATATGTCTTTCAATTGACATGCATGCAATCGGTTAGATGTAAACAATGCAAAATATGTGTTGCTAGTTACTGATTTCAGTTTGAAACACATATGTGTTTGGGCAAACCCCACCAAATTGAGTTTGAATCTCGTCACAAAACCAATCCCACTGAAATCTGTGAATTCACCCTAAATATTGCTTACACATGATTTTTTCTGAAATCTGTGAATTCACCCTAAATATTGCTTACACATGATTTTTTTTATACTTTAAGGCTACGTTCACATTGCCCTATGGGGGACGTACATACGGCAGCACCGTACCGTTTCGTAGCCGTAGCAGAGGTATAAGGGATGTATGAAGAGGGCTCACGGGCTGCCATCTTTAGTGCGATCGCCCCCGAACCTCATCGGGGGGGGGGGGTCGGTTGCCATGGTGCCTCGGGTCTCTTTTGACACGAGGCTAAATGGGCTTTGCAGATTCGTTACAATGAGCCAGTGGCTCATTGTAATGAATGTGCTGCAAAAAATGCCATATATTGCAATACAGTATTGCAGTATATGGTAGGAGCGATCTGACCATCTAGGGTTAATGTACCCTAGATGGTCTAAAACAGTGATTTTCAACCTTTTTTGAGCCGCGGCACACTTTTTATACTTAGAAAATCCTGGGGCACACCACCACCAAAATAGCAAAAATGACACTAAAACAGTCATATTATACATATAGTTAATAATATAGATTCTAAATTTATTTTACTCACTCATTGTGAAACGGGCTGTTTCGATAAACACAAAAGGGTATCCTGGCGGAATGGTTGAAAGACACACACGAAGCTCTTCTCAACAGTTCTCAGTTTCTCCCTGTTTTAGTATATGGTGCTGATTATTTTGTGGCTCATATACTGCAAAATAAGGGGTAAATGGAAGTACTATGGCCATGAGCCAGAAGGACAGTGCCAGCTCATATACCAGCATATAGCTGTACGTGTAGTACTCCAGCCTCATGACTATAGTATTTCTCATTTTACATTTCTCATTGTTATATGCAGTATACTGCTGGCGTACTAAAAGTACCAGTTCATATGCTGAGTATTCTGCCAACGTTAATACCAGCAATCAGCTCATATAGTCAGCATTAGTTGTGGCAATACCTTGGCGGTGGGCAAATTCGGGGAGTCTCTCCACTCTTAGGATGATGCCGCCCTTGGTGGCGTCATTTGTCGCACGAGGTTCAAAGCTTGCACATGTGTTATTGTACACGCCTCCTACAATTGTAACAAAACCAGGGGGGCTCACCATAGTTTGGGGAATTTCCCCGCGCACACCTGACCTGTGTCGCGGCACACTAGTGTGCCACGTCACACAGGTTAAAACACTACTCACAGGTCTAAAAATAGTGGAAAAAAAAAGTTTTACAAAATAAAATTTTTTTTATAATAAAATTTAAATCACATAGACATCCCAACACCCCCTTTCCCTAGAACGGATTATAAACATAATAACTAAAAAACACAACATATTAGGTTCGCCCGCGTCCCAATAGAACCGTTCTATCAAATATAAAAAACTGTTAGGGCGCGGTGACCTCCGAGCGGGAAATGGGCGCCCAATGTCCGAATGCGACTTTTAAACCTTTGTTACCATAACAGCTAAAAATGAAATGAGCTCTTAGAATATGTGAATCAAGCTCACAAAGATCGGTACTTTCTGCAAACTGTAAACTAAAGTTGAGCTGATCAATTTGCAAAAATGAACCCCCACACATCGATCTTGCCTCACCAACCGTCCACGGAGAAAAAGTTTATTAGCGTCAGAAGACTGCAACAAAAAAATGTTTGTTGTCTTTAGTGGGCACATTCATTGTGAATTTGTGAAAGATTAAAACCAATAAGAAACCTATGGATAAATTTGGTTACAAAACGCGTGATGGTTCACCCGAACCAAAGAATATGTAAGTGGCGTGTTTATATGGATTGCGAAAAGTGAAAGTCTTAAAAAACCTGCGAGTAGGCCCACAAGACCGTTCTTTCTTTATTAACATTTTTTCCACCTCCATTTTGGATTTTTTTTTTGTCTTACTTTCTGTTTCAGCTCGCAGTACACCGTATCACTGTGTAAACTCGGGATAAATTTTAGCCCCCTCCTGAGCAATACAGTAACACTCACTAGGAAAGTAGAATTTGTTACGCACAGCACAAAATAAGCCCTCACACAGGTCTGTACACGTAAAAATGAAAAAGTTATGGATTTTTGAAGTTGGAGAGCGAGAAATGAGCCGAAAAACCCTGCATCCTTAAGGGGTTAATTAAAACTTGAACCAAGTTCTGTTCCTAGAGTAGTTTCTAGTAGGAGGTTGCATGGTTGTCTTCCTGTCCTTATAAAGTATTCAAAAGATCCAGGGGACAAGTGGTGGTCTAGACCATATTGGTGGTCATATAAGAGTATACAATTGCTTGTAAAGCTTGTTTATTTTTAAAAATTTGAACACAATTTCAACTTATTTGTATATTGCTAGTTTCTGTGTTGAAATGAAAGCAAAAACACTGCATGGATCAGTGTGGGAGCATGGAATCCCTCAGTAGTATGACCTGTGCTGCTTCAGGGTCAAACACGAGGCAGGTGGATCAAATAGAAACTGCACATGTACAGATTGGCACTTGCAGTTAGGGTGCGGTCACACGTTGCGATTAACGCATGCATTTAAAAACGCATTGGAATAGCTAAAGAGTGATTTGCCTAATTAAACAGCTGTTAACACTTGTGTTTACAAAACGCAAATGTTAACAAACATGTGTTAACTGCGATGTTAACACATGCATTAACAATGTGTTTAGGGTAGCGTTTTGTAAACACACCTGTTAACAGCTGTTTATTTAGGTAAATCACTCTTCAGCTATTGCAATGCGCTTTTAAACACGTGTTAAATGCGACGTCTGACCGCACCCTCAGAGGGGAGGATTTAATGTTAACCACCGCCGGCCCATTTTACCGGCGGGCATGGCCCACTGCTCATAGTGGAGTAAGGCGGAGAATAGTCAAAATGTTAGTCCATGTTTTTATTAACTCCTTAGGGTGAAGACACAGGTCCACCGTGACCGCCGGTCAACGCGAAAACCCGTCGCGCTACGCGGATTTGAACATTCCTTCTGGGGTCTTCCCCCACGATCCGTCCGCCCCCCCCCCTCCGCCGTTTTTCGACCGGGGGGGGGGATATCTGTTTTTTGGGCACCCTCTGGGGTCCGATCGGACCCCCAGAGAAGCCTGGAAGTTTACCTTTAAGATGGGCTCTGTTGACCGTCATCTTAAAGGAAGTGTCACCTATGCATCTGCATAGGCTGCACTGCTAATAACCCTGCAATACATAGTATTGCAAGAGTATTATCAAGAACAAGCCAATCAGATGATTGCTTGTTCAGATCCCATGGTGGATCATGTAAAAAAATGTAAAAAAAAATGTGTTTTCAATAAAATTACTTTAAAATCACTAAAAAGGCCCATAAACCCCAAAACTATAAAGAGACATATAACCTCAAAAAAAGTCTAAGGGTGAAGACACACATGGCGTTTTTGGGGCCGTTTGTTGCTAGTGCGTTTTCATAATCGTTAAAAACGCATGCGTTAAAAAACGCATCCGGTTTTTTGAAAACGCATGCGTTAAAAACGCATGCGTTTTCAAAAACCGGATGCGTTTTTTAAACGCATGCGTTTGTATCTCTTCCTGCGCTGAACATTGCTGTTACTGTTTTTTGTTTTTATCATAAAATTTCAAAAAAAATACTAAAAACTAAACAAAAAAATATAGTTTCTGTGGTAGTTATTCTAATAGTGTATTTGACTGTAGGAACATTATTACATCTACTTACACCACACAGATCTTTCAGTGTTTCGTTCCTTCCTGCGCTGACAATTTTTCAGTTAGTTTTTTGGTTTTATGTAAAGTATCCTAAATTTAAAAAACTATTAAAAATACTAAAAAACTTAAAAAAAATACAAAGTATCGTTTCTAGCATGGCTAAACGGGTGTATTATACAGACACTGCAAGTGATGTAGAACACTTTCTAATGTCCTCCTCTAGTGACAGTGATGAACCCTCATAAAGAAGCAGTAGGAGAGCAGTCAAGTGACCCCAGTTGGGGGCTCCCAAATATGTTTTCTCCCCAAATTACAGCATTCAGTTCCAACCAGGAATAAATATTAATACGGATGGGTACAAGGAACTTGATTTTTTTTTCAAATATTTTTTTTTTTTTTTTTTTACAGAGGAATTTGTTGACCTAATGGTTACACAGACAAATCTCTATGCAGAACACTTTCTGGACGGTCACCCCACATCTTATTATGCTAGAAGCCAGAGTTGACACCCCACTAATGCCACAGAATAAAAAAAAAAATCTGGGGGCTCTTTCTTAATATGGGACTTCTTAAAAAGCCAAGCATCCGGTCATACTGGTCCAGTGATGTTTTATACCACACAGGGCTGTAATGACAAGACCACATTTTGAGGCGCTGTTAAATTTCTGCATTACAACGATAATAGTCAGTGTCCTGCTGCTGGTGACCATGCCCTAGACCGATTGTACAAAATTAGGCCAGTAGTGACTCATTTTAATGAGAAATTTATGGAGGCTTACACCCCACAAAAAAATGTAGCCTTCGACGAGTCACTTGTACTTTTTAGAGGTAGGCTTAAATTTCGGCAATATTTGCCAAGCAAAAGAGCTAGATACGGGATCAAAGTTTACGAGCTCTGTGAAATTGAAAGCGGATACACCTACAAATTCCGAATCTATGAGGGAAAGGACTCCCAGATCTGTCTACCTGATTGCCCACCTGTCCTAACCACAAGCAGTAAAATTGTGTGGGATCTTTTATTCCCCCTGATGGGTAAAGGCTATCACCTTTACATAGATAATTTCTATACAAGTGTCCCTCTCTTTCAGTGCCTCCTTGAAAAAGAAACAGTGGCCTATGTAACAATACGGAGGAATCAAAGAGGCCTCCCAAAAAAATCTGGTGGACCTTAAATTGAGACAGGGTGAAAGCAAGTCCTTGTGTCAGAGTAACATCATGCTGACAAGATATACAGTTAGGGCCAGAAATATTTGGACAGTGACACAAGTTTTGTTATTTTAGCTGTTTTAAAAACATGTTCAGAAATACAATTATATATATAATATGGGCTGAAAGTGCACACTCCCAGCTGCAATATGAGAGTTTCCACATCCAAATCGGAGAAAGGGTTTAGGAATCATAGCTCTGTAATGCATAGCCTCCTCTTTTTCAAGGGACCAAAAGTAATTGGAAAATGGACTTTAGGGGCTGCAATTAACTCTGAAGGTGTCTCCCTCGTTTACCTGTAAGCAATGAAGTAGTTAAAAGGTCTGGGGTTGGTTCCAGGTGTGTGGTTTTGTATTTGGAAGATGTTGCTGTGACCAGACAACATGCGGTCAAAGGAACTCTCAATTGAGGTGAAGCAGAACATCCTGAGGCTGAAAAAAAAGAAAAAATCCATCAGAGAGATGGCAGACATGCTTGGAGTAGCAAAATCAACAGTTGGGTACATTCTGAGAAAAAAGGAATTGACTGGTGAGCTTGGGAACTCAAAAAGGCCTGGGCGTCCACGGATGACAACAGTGGTGGATGATCGCCGCATACTTTCTTTGGTGAAGAAGAACCCGTTCACAACATCAACTGAAGTCCAGAACACTCTCAGTGAAGTAGATGTATCTGTCTCTAAGTCAACAGTAAAGAGAAGACTCCATGAAAGGGTTCACATCTAGATGCAAACCATTAATCAATTCCAAAAATGGACAGGCCAGAGTTAAATTTGCCGAAAAACACCTCAAGAAGCCAAATCAGTTCTGGAAAAGTATTCTATGGACAGATGAGACAAAGAGACAGCAGACAAGAGTAGCCGGATGAATTCTGAAGTGTACCGGGATATACTTTCAGCCCAGATTCAGCCAAATGCTGCAAAGTTGATCGGACGGCGCTTCATAGTACAGATGGACAATGACCCCAAGCATACAACCAAAGCTACCCAGGAGTTCATGAGTGCAAAAAAGTGGAACATTCTGCAATGGCCAAGTCAATCACCAGATCTTAACCCAATTGAGCATGCATTTCACTTGCTCAAATCCAGACTTGGGCTATATTCACACTGCCGTTGCCCGCCCGTACCGTAGCGGGCAACGGCAGTGTACGGGGAGAGGAGGAGGAGGTGAGCGCAGCTCACCCCCGCCCCTCTCCATAGGAAGTAATGGCGCACGGCCATTTTTCCGGGTGCGGCGACGTCTATGGAGGATGTATATCGGCAGTATATACGTTGGCCGTATATATGTATATACGTTAGTGTGAATGTAGCCTTAAGACGGAAAGACCCACAAACAAGCAAGACCTGAAGGCTGCGGCTGTAAAGGCCTGGCAAAGCATTAAGAAGGAGGAAACCTAGCGTTTGGTGATGTCCATGGGTTCCAGACTTAAAGCAATGATTGCCTCTAAAGGATTCGCAACAAAATATTGAAAATAAAAATATTTTGTTTGTGTTATGTTTATTTGTCCAATTACTTTTGCGCTCCTAAAATGTGGAGTTTGTAAAGAAATGTGTACAATTCCTACATTTTCATCAGATATTTTTGATCAACCCTTCAAATTAAACATTACAATCTGCACTTGAATTCTGTTGTAGAGGTGTCATTTCAAATCCAATGTGGTGGCATGCAGAGCCCAACTCGCCAAAATTTTGTCACTGTCCAAATATTTCTGGCCCTAACTGTAAGGACAAGAGATGTTTGTCCTCACATCTATCCATGCAGATTACAGCACTCCTGTCTCTGTTAGAGGAAACAATGCCACAGTCCTCAAGCCAGTCTGCATACATGAGTACAGCCAACACATGGGAGGGGTTGATCTAGCCGATCAAATGCTACAGCCACATGCAATGTGCAAGTCCTGCAGTTGGTAGATAAAGGTTGCAGTGCATTTAGTGCAAACTGCATTGTATAATTCCTTTATCATTTACCTGGCAACAAATTACTTACTTGGCATACCAAGAAAAAGTAATTAAGCTATTGTGTGTGTTACAAGAGGGGTTATCACAATGTCCGTAACAACCCGTCAAATAAAATAAAATGGTCACTGAACCCGTACGGTGAACGCCGTAAAAAAAAACACAAAAAAACCTCACAAAAATTATTAAATTTTCACATCTGACCGCATAAAAAGTGCATAAAAAGTGATCAAAAAGTAAAATGTACCCCAACATGATACCAAGAATAGGTACAGCTTGTCCCGCAAAAAATAAGCTCTAAACCAGCGCTGTAAGCAAAAAAATATAAATGTTCTGCCCATTGTTACATGGCGATACAAAAAAACAAGGTAATGTCTCACAAAAATTGAGTTCTATATAGTCTGCCAAACAAAGTCACCATAAAAAAGCCATGTAAATGGGGGTAACGCCGTAACTTGATGACCATAAATAAAGATAACACATTTTATTGAGTACGGTGGGTAATGTCCGAGGAAAAAAAAATGCTAAAAACCTATAAACAAAATTAATGATTTTTTTAACCATCACCAAGACAAGAGTTAAAATCTTGATTATTGGCTATTGAGGCCCCCCTGGTAAATAATGTACCTGAAAAGTGGATATCATCCACACAAAAAATAATCCCCCATAAGTCCAAATTACAAAAAAAAATAAAACAGTTTATAGCCTGTAAGATTGACGTTGCAGGATCTGCCTTGAATGGCGCTGCTTACGTTCTATGCCCGGCCGCCGTGCGCCCAAACAGCAGTCACCACCACATATGGGCATCCTCTGACTCGGGAGAGCGTGGGGTATCAAACTTTGTGGAATTTTTTTGTATGTAATTAATACATTGTGACGGTTTAATTTTGGCCAAATTAATATTTGTCTAAAAAAAAGACAGCTTGCTGTAAAATTAGACCTCCACCCTTTTTGTCTGTTTTAACCACTGTGAGCATTCTAAAGGGTTAACATTACTTCTTTTACTTAAAGTTGATTTTACACATGAGGGGTTTTTGTAGTTTCTAAATGGACCATGATTTATGGGGTTTACTGGGTTTTTAGGCCTCTCAAAGTCAGTTTAAGTTAAAGCTGAGGAGGGGTTGCCTTAATTTAAATAAGTTTGGCGTTTTCATAAAATGAAGGGGGAAAAATTGCTCCCAAAAATTATGAACCTCCTAACAACCTCGAAAAGAGGAGAGAGAAGATGATAAAAACACCTATGCCGATAAAAGCAGACATTTCGGGAAATGTTTTTTAGTTAATAAAAGTTACTTGGGTTGCTATGAACTATCTGCCCTGAAAGCGAACATTGTGAACTATTGTGAAAATGAAGAATTTAGAAAAATTTTGCCAAATTTAAGTTTTTTTACCATAACTCTTAACACAAAAGAATATCATCAAAATTTGATATTACTTTGAAGTTCAATGTGTGACGGATTTTTATTTTATTTTAAATTTTAAAACAATCTCAAATCCCCTGGATATAGTTAAAGTGTCAAAAGTTATACACTCATAATTATAATGACACAGGCAAATTTTAAAAATCAGGCCTGGTCCTACTCTAAAATGGCAGAGACACGAAGGGGTTAAGGGTTTTGTTCCAAAATGGGGTCACTGGTTGGGTTTCTAAATGTTTCCATCCCCCCAGAGTCGTTGTAAATGAAAATGTGGAGGGTGGAATATACAACGTTCAGGAGGAAAATCTACCCAATCAAGATAAATGGTGCTCATTGGTGCTCTGTTCTGTGCCCTGTATATGCCCTAAATGGCAGGGGGGGGGGTTTTTTACCCACCCACATGTGGGGGTATTTCCGTGCTCGGGAGGAATGGTGCAATAAAATGCGCCGGTTCTGGGTTGGGTTGTTTTCCTACAACCCATCATAAATTTGTACATTTTAGGTCCTAAATTAATATATTAGAGGAAAAAAATATATTTTTCGGAATTTTACTTCTATCTTCTTTTTAATTCATGTGATGAAAACACGAAAGGCTGTTTTAATAACTTTATTAAAAAGTGGGTTTTGTTTGGAAAAGCTGGATGGGCGGGATTTCTGAAAATGAAGTCATTTGTGTGATGGTTTCTTATTGCAAAGTCTTTAAAAAGCTCGGTTCTTAATTGCAATAGCCATAAAACACTATTTCCAATTTTTCCTATAAATGCCTGATTATTGTAAGTTATTACTATATAATGCAGAGCTAAGCTATGGTAAATGACTATGTATTAAAGTAAGTTGGATGGGTTAGATTGTCGGTCTGTCTGAAAAAAAAAACAGGTTTAAAGTAGGGAAAATTGCTGATTATTTTTATTTTTTGCTACTTCCTCTTTTTTAATAAAAAACATGAATCATATCAACTAACATTTACCACTTTAAAGCACCGTTTATATGTTTTTCTTTCTCATGAAAAAACCATCTCAAAACAAAATGAATAAGTTAATGTGTTTCTGAAGTTATATCAAGCAAATGTGATACATGTCAGGTCTGAACAATAGGCTTGTGTCCTGAAGCAATTATTTTAGGCTTGTGTCCTTAACCTTCTTAACGCTGAAGCCACTTTTTCACCTTCCTGACACGGCGCCATTTTTTCACAAATCTGCCCCATTGTTTTGTCACTACAAAGTGGTTATAACTTCGGAACGCTTTAACATATCCAAGTGAATTTTTTTTTTTAAAATTGGTTTCTCGTTGCCACATTGGACTTCAGTAGTTGAAAATTTTGTTGAAAAAAATTTTGGTGGTATGTTTTGCATTATTTATGAGAAAAATCAGATTATTTGTGTAAACTTTGGAAAAATTCTTGATTTTTCGAACTTCAAAATGTTCTACTTTTCCATTACATAGTCATAACCTAAAAAAAAAACTAATAACAACATTCAGTAAATGTCTGCTTAATGTTGAGACAGTTTTTTTATGCTACTCTATATTTTTTGTAGGAATATTATGGGCCTTTTGAACATTAGTTGCGATATTTCACATTTTCATTTAAAAATAACGCAAAAATCCTGGCTATTGAGGGACCTGCTCAGGTTCAAATCACTGTGAGAGAGACCCTAAATTAAAAGCAAACACCCCATAAATTTACCCAATATAGAAAATACTACACTCCCTCAATACGTTTGTGTTACGTAAAAAAACTTTTATTAAGTTGTTACTTTTTAATTGTTTACAGGGGTTGTTTTATATTATCACGGTTGTAAAAAACAAATCGATTGCAATTTTGAAAGTAAAATTTTTTTGGCACTGGAGAATGAAGGGGTGGTTGACAAAAAGGGTACCAGAGGAGGAGCCAAGTGGCAGATAAAGAAGACCTACCAAACCACTCCACAAAAAGGAGGTTTATACCCAACGTATTTAGTGATATGATAACAATACTCCATATGTTCGTGTGGTAACCTGTGTATGGGCACACGCCAGGGGGATCGAAGGGAGAGCTGCGCATTCAGAGCAGAGCTTATGCAATTGTGGCACCTTTTTTAGGTCTATACAATCTTATTTTGGCAATTTGGCAATTATAAGGCTATTTTGACGACATGAGGACTTTTTTACAAATACTTCATTTTTAGTGGAGGTCATTCGCTAGTTGATGAGGATTGATTAAACTCTGTTTGAATGCTATGGGGTGTGATTTGTAAAGAAAAGTTGTCATTTTGGTTTGTATTCGTTCTTTTCGTAATTCATTTTTGGGGGGTGTTTAATAGTCTACACTAAAAAATATTAAATACTTATTCATTCTTAGGTTCCTACGATTTTATGTGATAAATCATTTGATATAGTTTTCATTTATTTTTACATTTTTCTGGATTGAATATTTAAAAAACTAATTAACAGGACAATGTCATTTGTTTTTGCATTGCCATCTTTCGGAAGACTTAACTTTCTTAATTATTTTTTGGTTGGGGTTGACAGCAGACTAGTTTAGGGTCTTAACTTTTTACGTGTTGAGTTGGTCTTTTCAGTGGTACATGTCCCATTGTTTGTTGAACACTAATTTTTTGATCACTTTTTAGAACGTTTTTGTGTAGAGATTTTATGAAAAATGTAAATTTTTCGTGTGTTTCTCAGGTTTTGTTTTTACGGCGTTCACCGAGCGGGTCCAATAATATTTCTGAGTTATTTTACGGATTGTTACGGACGCGGCGATACCAAATATGTGGGTGTTTTTGGCGATTTTGTGTTTTTTTTCACTTTATTGTGGGGGCATATTTGTGTTTAGGGGACTTTAACTTTATTTAATTTATTTTTATTAAAAAATTTTATGTAATGTTTTTAGCATTTTTTATTAACTTTTACAGGTAGCTTGAACAAGTGATCCACTGATCACTTGTTCAAGCTCTTCTTCACATTACACAGTGTAATACAGATGTATTACACTGTGTAATGTAACACACTGAGCATGCTGAGCATTTTCAAAGTTTGAAATGTTCTGCTTTCCAGGCAGATGGTTAGACTACCCAAAAAGCTTCATAACTAACATTTCTGGAATGTCTGTTTTATGCTGGAATGATATTTTATGCATCCTCTAATTTTTCTAGGATGTTATGAGGCTTAGAAGAATTTTCATGAAAATTGCCAAAATTCACATTTTGAGGGCCAACTCTGCTTTCAGTTGATATATGGTGGTAAACTGCTGTATGGGCACACGACTGGGCATAGAATGAAAGCAGCGCCATTTAGAGCAGATTTGTATTGTCACATTGTACAGGCTATAAAATTTTCAAATTTTTGGGTGCTGTGAACATATGATGGTTTATTATTTGCTCAGTGTGATACAATGTATAGATAATTAGTTTTGCGGGTCTACATCCTATTCATGAAATTTATTATTGTGAAAAGAGTTGTTCTTTTCAGTCGTATCATATTAGGGCGTGTAACTTTTTGCTCAATTTTTAGAGCATTTTTATAACAGTTTATAACAAGTTGTTCATCGAGCTGTTTCAATATTGAATTATATTTACTGTACAGATTGATACGGACACTGTGATACCATATATGTACGTTTTTTTGTGTTTTATATACATTTATTTGGATTTTATATGTAACTGGGGCGATTAGGGGACTTTTTATTTAATTTTTCTTATAATGATGTTCAGTTTTTTAGACGCAGCCTGATCGAGGCCTGTAAGGGTTTAAACACTTGGGATTTTCTGATCCCGAGTGTTACTGTCGGGTCTGGGCTGTGATGTCACAGCCCGACACTGGCACTTGCAGGACCCGATGTCCCGCAATCTTCTTCTGACACACTGACGTAGAAACGTGTCGCGTCAGAAGTACCTTTAAATGGCCACCGTAAAAACATGTTTCAGCGGTCATTAAGAGGTTAAGATTGCATTAACACTTGTTTTGTAAACTCAAATGTTAACAGCTGTTTAATTAGGCAAATCTCTCTTCAGCTGCTGTTGCAAGTAGATCCCCAGATGGCACTCCAGGAACAGACGGATGGCATCAAACTTCCTCAGGGTGGTCCACATGTTCAGTTTTCAGTTTTTCATGTTCTTTAAATTAGGAGAGTAGTGGAGGTGGAATGAAATAGAGGATGGAGTAAGTAGACTTCTTATTCCTCATCCCATTTCTGATCATCACACCTGCTTTTGCTTCAAAAATGCATATAACAAATTATCTGAAAAACTGTACATGGAACCATAGGGTGGATGCACCCTACTGGTACTCCTCGCTTTTTGTAAGACCCCCCCCTCTCCCCACCATTCCAGTCAGTATATAATTGTTCAATCTACTATGCAATATGATAATGTGGGGATTTAGGTTAGATCCAGCGTGGGACACAGGGGAACATTTTACTTACTCCAGGTCATGTCGACGTTCCAGCGAGCGCATCTATGACGAGCGTTTCGGGTTCTTGCAATCGGGGTGGACAATTCAGCGTTGTAGGTCATGCGCCCGATGTGTCAACCAGGTGTGGGCTGCTTGAGAAAAGACGCGAACAGTGCTGCCCAGGGTTATAGTCCTCATGTAGCGCGGGTGCAGTGAGGAGGTATGGACCCTGTGGACAAATATTTTTTATTTTTTTTTTAAATGGATGGGGGGTGTTTTTTTTTTTTTTTTTCCGAATCCCGTCGGGTTTTTCGTCTTCAGCTCACACCCACGCACCCTGATTTTCCATTCTGTGCATGCAGCACCGTGCGCCACAATCCGATCGCGTTTGCTGCCAAAATCCCGGGGCCAATACGAGGAGAAAATCGGCCGCGCCGCGCAAAATCGGAAATATTCTTGGGATTTTGAACACGTCGGAGGAGGAAACCACGAAAATCGGCCAAGTATTTATGATCTGATATTCCCACACCTTAAAGAAACCTACCACTGCCCGCAATGATATAAAATACATGTCGAGTCAGATCCGTTGTAGGCTATTAATATGATGCTCTGCACATAATTTATTGTTAGGCACGGGCGATGTTAGTTTAGCTATAAAAAAAATGTTTTTACTCTTAATATGAAAATAGCCCTCCGGTGCTACCCCTACGTGTCTTTGGAAGGGTAGTTATGCCCTTCCAATCTTAATATATTTCCCGCCTCCTTCATTTGTAGCCGATCCTCCTTCAGGGTGCGAGATGAGCCGTGACGTCACCAAGCTCTTGACACTATGTCAAGTCCAAGGCTATGTGTTGTGAGAGTTAGTATTTGCGCTCATTCGTCGCAATAGGTGCCGAGAGCTTGTGACGTCACGGCTCTCGGCACCTGAAGGGAGGCGGCTACAATGAAGGAGGCGGGAAATAGAGGGAATGGGGAATGGGATTAATTTTAATAGGACATAAATAATTTTATAAATAAATGCACAAAGGAATAATAGGGAGGGAAATAAAAATAATTAATTTAAAAAGGAAAATGGAAATTAAGCTATAATAATAGGAATAAAAATGGGAAAAAATATATAGGGAAAAATGGGGAAATGAAAGAAATGGGGAAAAAATATAAATTTTAAAGAATAAGATAAGTTGGAAGGGCAATCTCCCTCCGAAGATGACCGTAAGGGGTTGTGGGGTTTTGGGTTAGCCACGGAGAGGGCGAGTTCATATTGTAAGTGGTTAGTGTTTTTTGTTATTATAATTGGTTGTGTAAATATGTGTTAATGAGTGTTAAGTTGATAAAAACCTTTGTCGGGAGTCCTGTTAAAAAAAAAGAGGGGCCGGTGTTATGACGGGTAGATAAATAAGTATGGTTGCCGGGAATATACAATAAGGAGTTAAATTGAATATTTTTATTAAATGAGCATACAGGGGGTGTTGATGATTTGCTTGGTTAGGTTTCCTTTTAAGGGACACAGCCTTCTCTCTCTAAAATGGCCTTCAGGGGACCACAAGCCCTATATTTGCGTGTGTTGAGTGAATGATGAAAGATGGGTGAATGGATTGAGTGTGATGATTGATGAAATGTGTGGATGAAACTTTGTTGATTTGATTTTTGTGATTGAATGTGAGTGTGATGAATGATGTGATGATGGAAACTTTGTAGTGTGTGACATACAGCTGGGATCGATTAGTTAGGTTGGTTGTAGGTTATAATACTGTTATCATGTTGGCACGTTTCCACATAAAAAGTAGGGTTTAGTGGTAAGGTTAGGCACTCTATCCTTTTTTTCTTCTCTTCTTAAAGGTTTGCCGGTTCACTGATCTAAGGGGTTTCTTTACAAGGGTTATTATTTTTTATAATGATGTTGATGAAAGTTTTGGGGGCTAGTAGTTATAATTATAAGTATTTATTTAAAGTTTTAAAATTAGATCAAGGCAAAATCTATTGCCATATCTTGTGAAGAACCACCTTGTTCCTTCTGTATTTCATTTAGGTGGTTTATTTTATATTATTTTATGATATTGTGATTATTGAAATTAAATGTGGTTTTTTTTTTTTTTTTTTAAAATTTTAGGGGTTTATAATATCAATTGTATTTTGGTTATGGCCAACATTTTGCAATGTGAAATTTGCAATTGTGAAATGAAATATGGGGGGGGCATGGCATTCATTTGTTTTGTATTCAGGATCGCGGGAAAAAGATGGCACTCCAGGAACAGACGGATGGCATCAAACTTCCTCAGGGTGGTCCACATGTTCAGTTTTCAGTTTTTCATGTCTAAATCAGGAGTGGAGTGAAAATAGAGGAGGAGTAGCACTTCTTAGTCCTCTCCCATTCTGATCCACACCTGCTTTTGGCTTCAAAAATTGCATCTGAAAAACTGAACATGTGGATGCACCCTAGGTACTCCTCGCTTTTTGTAGACCCCCCCCCCATTCCAGTCGTATATAATTGTTCAATCTACTATGCAATTATGTAATGCTGGGGATATTAGGTTAGATCAGGGGTTGTGTGACACAGGGGAACATTTTACTTACCCAGGTCTATGTCGCGTCTCCAAGCGAGCGACCATCTGACGAGCGTTCGGGTCTTCCGGCAATTCATGTAGGTCCTGCGCCCGATGTCCACCAGGTGGCGCTGCTGCGCCGAAGTGCGCCAGAGTTCATAGTCTTCATCGTGGTGCATGTGAGTATGGACCGTGCGACCAATTTTTTATTTTTTTTTTTTAAATGCGGCGGTTTTTCCGAATCCGTCGGGTTTTCGTTCAGCCACGCCCCACGATTTCCATTGCGTGCATGCCAGCACCGATGCGCCACAATCCGATCGCGTGCTGCAAAATCCCGGGGCAATACAGGGAAAATCGGCGCAAATCGGAAATATTCTGGTAACACGTCAGGAAACCACAAATCGGCCAATGTTTATGTTCTTGATATTAACACCTTAAAGGAAACCTACCACTGCCCGCATGATAAAATCATGCGAGCAGATCACGCTGTAGGCTATTTAATACTGATGCCTGCACATAATTTAGTTAGGCACGGCGATCGTTAGTTTAGCTAAAAAAAATGTTTTACTTACATATGAAAATAGCCCTCCGGTGCTACCCCTACGTCATCTTCGGAAGGGAGATGCCTTCCAATCTTTAATTATTCCCGCCTCCTTCATTGTAGCCGTCCTCCTTCAGGTGCCGAGAGCCGTGACGTCACCAAGCTCTCTGCACCTATCGCCGGATATCGTCCCGTCCGGCTATGGGTGAGAGTTAGTATTTGAGGTTCATTGCGCAATAGGTGCCGAGAGCTTGGTTTGGTGACGGTCACGGCTCTGGCCACGGATAAGTATGGACGGGCACCAATGAGGAGGGCGGGAATCACTACACCCCCCGATTGTAAGGCATTCTCCCGTCCCGAATTTGATGACGTAGGGGAGGTGGGTGTAGCACGGAGGGCCTATTTCCATAGTAAGTAATTAAAACCTTTTTTTTGGTAAACCACTCTACGATGATCGACGTTTGCCTCATATAAAGTATTGGGCCGGCTTTATCAGGATTAAAATAGCCTACAGAGGTGGGCCCGATGGTCTGCTGTGTGGTTTCCTTAAGGACACAGCCTAAAATGGTCCTTCAGGAACTGATAGCCTATTTGCGTGATAACTTGTGATACAGCTGGATCGATGTTTACTACTGGGTCATGGTGGCTCTTTTGAAAAAAAAAAGTTACGGTTTTAGTTGTCGGTAGGCACTGATCTCTTAAAGGTTTGAAAGAGGAAAGAGAGAAAGGGGCGGCTCTCCGGTCTCCAACTATCTTAGTGACCCTCTCCATCTCGCAATTTATCTCCAGACTCAAGCCACATACGAACACTCGACACCTGCCTCGGATCTTTCGCCCCTGCCTTTGCTGTAGGTCGTTATCACTGCACTTTGGTGTGTAGCAGTCATCTACTTCTTGATTCGCTGAGGCGCTCTGCTGTCTTGCTTGTTGTTATTATTTTATATATGTGTGACACAGTTTTGGGCTGTAGTAATTAAAGATTATTTAAAGTTTAAAAATTAGATCAGGCAAAATCTATTGCATATCTTGTGAAGAACACCTTGTTTCCTTCTTGGTATTCATTTAGTGGTTTATTTTTTTATTATGATATTTATTATTGAAATCTGAAATGTGGTTTTTTTTTTTTAAATTTATAGGGTTTATAATATCAATGATTTTGGTTAAATGGCCAACATTTGCAATGATAGTATTGGGGGGGCATGTTTATTCAGGTTTGGTTAAAAAAACTAACAAAATATGACAAAAATAACAATTTTTAAAAATACTATTCCAGGGAAAAAAGTATGGTAAGAGCGGAGGATGGAAACTATGTCTTTTTGTTATGCACACCGGGGCTTATCTGGGTAGTCTCATGATTAAAAAGTTTATCTGTTGGAGTTTGTTTGGTTATACCTTCTTTGTTGTAGTTTAGAACACACGGGGCAATTTTTTGTTATTGGTTAATGCCCAATCTCTTACCTCTCTGTGGGGGTATCTCAGATGGGAGGAATGTTTTGTTCTTTTGGTTCCTGGCACACTTCTTTTCTGCTGGCGTGACGTGTGACTAGTTTGGTGACTAGGATCGGGATGTGCTGGAACCAATCTTCACCTCGGGAGGGAAACAGTAATGTGCTTAATGACTTGTTTCGGTATGCCAAGGAAGGTATTTGTGGCAGGAGGTCTTGCGGTGGGAAATAATGTAAAGGAATGATACAATTTTGCAGGTTTTTTGCACTAAATGGAACTGCAACCTTTTTATGGACCATGTGCTGGGGACTTTCTCAATTTTGTGTAATTGGTGTTTTGATGGCGCCGGCCTACATTTTATTAGTCCTGTGGTTAGGTATTATAAAAAAGTAAAGGGGTTTTACTAATACAGATGGTAGGGGCTTGTTTTTAAGGAAGTCCATATATTAAGAAAAAGAAATAAGAGCCCCCAGATTTTTTTTTTTTTTTTTCTGTGGCATTAGTGGGTCACTTGGTGCACAACTAGGCTTTAGCATTGTAACGAAGAGGGCCTGGGCGTGCATTCCCTTGATGAGATGTTTTTTTTCAGTTGACCGGACCAAGTAAACCTGTTTCGCATACAATTAGTCGTTTGGTTTTGCTTTTGTAACCATTAGGGTCTACACAAATTCCATTTCTGTAACTTTTTTTTTTAATTAAAAAAATCATTCCTTTGTTTATACATCGTATAAATTTCTTCTGTGTAGGGTGGAAATTCTGATAATGCTTGAATTTGATTTGGGCAGCGTAAAGAGAGGCCAGAATAGAAAACATATTTGGGGATCTCCAATATCTGGGTGTGTTCTTAGAATGCCTTGCGCTCCTTACAATGTCGCTAATGCGATCTTTTTACTTTGTTGGGTTCATTCCACTTGTGTATCTAGTAGGAGGGAACATTAGGACAGTAAGGGTTCTTCATACTGTATCTGACACATGTAGGCATAGGCCCTCTATCCCAGGAATACAACCCGGTTTTTTTAGCATGTGGGTAGAGACTTTCAAATTTTTATAAATTTTTTTTGTTTAATCTTTTTTGTATCAGTTATTTTTATTTTTATGTATATAAAATCAAAAAAATAACTGAATTGTCCCAGCCGTCAGGGATGAAAGTGAGGTGATTACCAAACGTCAATGAAGATCGGTGTAGTTGTAGGTGAAGTATATGGTAAAATGTACCCCCTAAACATGTTACTAAATGAGTACATATCATTCAAAAATAGAAACTACTATTTTGTGTCGTAGAGAAAGTTTTTTTGGTGAAAGCTTTTTTGAATGTTGAAACTGTATGATTATAATATAGATTTATATAGATTCATTATATGATATAATATTAGTAGTTTTTTTTTTTTTAGTTATTTTGTAAAATAATTTTTGAAAGTGTTGATTCGTAAAACACAAAAAAAACTAGTAACTTAAATGTTAGCGCAAGGAAGGGATACAAACGTGTTGAAGGTCTTGTGTATGAAGTATAGGTAATGTGTTTTTATTATAATAGGTATATATAATGTATGTGAGGTGGGTGTAGATGTATAAGGTGGTGGGGTTGTAATTAATATAGTTGGATTATATAATTATATATATTATATTATTTATAGAATATTTATATATAGATATAGAGTATATATATCTCATATCCCTAACCGCTAGCCCTAAAATCGCATGACCTTACTCACGATAGATAATCAGCAGCCCTAACCAGTCTATCCACTGACGCCCCCCGGCCCACCTTACTCACATAGGATAGATAGAGCCTTGAGTAATCTACCCTCTAATCACTAGCCCTGATCACACCAAAAAAAAAAAAAAAAACAATGACAAGCTTCGGACTTGTAACACGATAAGGAACGGAAAACAGGGATGCTTTGCTGAGGGGTTGAATGAAGTGGGTTACTGTGAATGTGGGTGGGTTGGAGGGTGTAGCGGTGGGGACCGGTGTGTGAAGCGGGGGAGGGGGGGCCGGGGAGAGGTGCCCACTAGCATGGGGAAGGGGGCGGGGGGGGGGGGGAGGGGGGGAGGGATGGGGGCGCATCGAGTTGCGGCTGGATGTGGGCCTCTGGGGGAGGGGGACCGCTTTTTTGGAGTGCGTGGGGGGGTTAGGGGGTGGAGATGGGAGAAAGTTGTTACGTTGTGTGGTGCTTGGTATTGGTGTAGGTGGGTAGTGGGGTTTGGGGTTTGGTGGTGGGGTTTATTTGGATTATGTTGTAGTTATGTGAGGGGAGTATAGACTTTCCACATGTAGCTTCGGTCAGGCAGGGATCGATCCTCTGTTCATTCTGTACAATTATATTGTGCAGAATCAGACCCGGGGAACCGGGGGAATACAGCTCCTCCCCTCCCTTGTCTTTACCCCTTTTAATGACAGCGCTTCCTATCGGGGGTTTTACGTGCGGGTCATTAAGGGTACTTCTTCTGATGACGACGCCTTTTCTACGCGGGCGGGCGCATCAGAAGAAGAAGAAGTTTTAGTTTCGGGAAAAACATCCGGGGTCTCGCTGGTGCCGGTGTCGTGCTGTTATGTATTCCACAGCCCAGACCCGGCAATAACACCACGGGATCGGAAAAACTACGATCCGGGTGTAACCCAGTCTTGCACGATCGCGGGTCAATGCATGTGACCGCGGAGGTTCTGTGCTTTGCTTTGAAGTGGTCCCCCGCCTGGATAGGACCCCCCCGGTTTGTGCTTACCGGGGGATCCGATCCTCTGCGCTTGCCCCGTGCGGTTCCGCGATGTGTACCCGGGGGGAGGTCGGCTCCTCTTTCACCGGGTCCTGACCTTCCTGGCAGGACCAGGCTGTTGTAAGTAAACTGAGCTATGCGCAGTTGGGCAGTTGTATGGCAGTGTTTGTCAAAGGCTGATATAAGCTGATCGGAATATGATTTTACGCTTATTCAAGGCCAAGAAGTAGAAACTAGAAGTAGGACAAGAAGTAGAGAAAATGTAAAAAAGTAGAAAAAAGAAAAAAGTAGGAATGATAAAAGAAAAAAAAAAAAATTTAATATTTTTATAATATAAATTAAATAAATTAAAAAAACAGTTCCCAGTAATCCCCCTAGTAACAAAAAATATGCAAATAATAAAGTATTATAAAACACAAAAACACGTACATATTTGGTATCCAACGGTTCTCTTCGATCTTATCTGAACAATAAATGATAAATCATATTTGAACTCCGCTCGGTGGTGAACTACGTAAATAAAAAAAACGCGAAATAACTGTCCATAAGCTACAATTTTTCATCAACACCACACAAAATAATGTTCTATAAAAGTGATTACATCAATAAAAAAGTTACCGGGTACCTAATTATGATACGACCCTGAAATAAGAACAAATGTTTTCACATAAAAAATGCCCCGCAACCAGATCTGACAACAGAAAAATACAGAAGTTAGCAGAAAGTTATGGCCCTTGACAAGTTTGTCAATAGTTATAAAAAAAACACAATTGCACGATTCTCCAATAGTGGTTTTTCTCAGGGAAAAATTGAGCAAAAGTATGAAAAACTAGTTAAGGAGAAACGGATTTTTTGGTTGGAGTATCAACGCAATCGTAGTGTTTCGTGAACCAGTTGAACACTGAGAAGTGAGAATAAAATATAAAATATTATTTTTTACGTTGCGGGAGCGGGTGTGGGCACGGATAGGGGGGGCACAGGTTTGGGGGGGCGGGGCGGAATAGCCTACTTAAGTTCGGGTTGGGTGGGTGGGGGTGACCTAAATAGGGAGGGGGGGCCGAGAAATGGAAGCCGTTGAGGGGGGGTGGGATATACTTTGGGGGGGGGAAATGGCTCTTGGTGTGAGGGGGGCGGCGCTGGGGGGGCGGGGGGGGGGGATATTTATGGGGGGGTTGGTGGTGGGGGGGGGAAGCGGATTGTGGGGGGGGGGGGAATTAGGCTCACATCCTCCAAATAAAAAGTGATGATTTGTTGTTTTTGTTTGTTCCCCCTTGTGAAAATAGTTACTTTAAAAATATTCTTGTGAATAAGCTTTGACTCCAAAAAAATTATATACATTTGGATCGAATCCTCATATAAAAAAGAAGCCCTGCAGATGGATCGCATTACCAATAATAAAAAAAAGAAAAAGGGAGTAGATGAGGTCGGCTCGTACAAATGTCGAGTACAATTTGTGACAATACAAATCTGCCCTGTGGACGGCGCTCCTTTCATTTCTAAATGCTCGGCCGTCGCCCGTACAGCAGTTTACCACAACATATGTCACGGTAGTCTAGTGTTACACCGGGAGGATTGTGCATCAGCGTTGCAGTTGCGTTCCTCATTGTAAATCTTTATCTGCTTGTAAAAATGTCAGTTCAGTTTTGGCCCTAACTCCTCTTAAATGAATGGTATTTCCAAAAAAAAATTCCATAGTTTTATATGATCGCAGGTCCATTTTTTTAACCCTATGGTGAATACACTTAAAGGTGTTTTAATTGCGACTTTCATTCTTCGTGAAGATGAATAGATCCCCGCTGTGTGGTTTGGAAAGAGTGGATGGTGGGGTTGGTGGAAATTGATATAGTGGGGGTCTTTTTTTTTTACCCCCTCATGGTCAAGGTTTGTACCCTTTTTCGTCGAATGGGGTATATTGAGTTTTGGTTGGTTAATGGGATTGGAGATTGATTGGGTTTTGTTTGTTTTTTATATTTTCCCCCCTCCCACCCCCTTTTAGGTTTTTTACCTCCACTCTAAAGGTCACTTGAACTGACAGTGCGGATTTGTCCCCTCATAAATGTGAGGGTTATGGCAATTTTATGTAAAACTGAATAATAAGAAAAAATCGCAACTATAAGTTCTGCATCTCATTAACATCCTAGAAAAATGATCGGAAAGGAAGCTTTAAAATATCATCCCCAAAATACTTAGCAGATAGTCTGTTAAATGTTAATTTTATCAAAAATTGTAGTTTTTTGGGTTACTAGTTTTACTTCCTGTTGGAAACCAGAACATGCAAACTTGCTGGGAAAAGGAAGAATTTTACAAACTTTTTGTGCAAATTTTCACTTTTTTTCGAACGAAACGCAAAAAAAAAATTATCACTAAACTTTATAACTACTAACGATGATAGTACAATGTGTCACGAGTGAAAACATTCTCCAAATATCACCAGGATATGTTAAAGCGTCCGAAAAAGTATAAGTTTATAAACCAATATGTGAGACATTGTAAGATTTGATAAAATCGATGTTATGGTCAGTGATGCTGAAAACTAGTGTCGGTGATAAGGGGTTGTGTAATATCCGTGTTAACAGTGATTGGTCATGGCAGGATTCCTATGACCAATCACTATGATGGTCGAGCAGAGGACAGCCTGGATAGGGTCCCTGGCTCCGACGTCCGTGACGATCAGCGTATTGTCAGGTTGACAAAATGGTCGGGTGACAGCTGTCGTCACGGACTTTGTCACCATGTGTTTACACATGATGATCCTTTGTTTCAAAGGATATAAAGAGCTATTAGGAGCGCTGGTTTGTTGTGCGATCTTAAGAGAAGTATTATTAAGTATTTCCACGCGGAAAAAAAGACGGTCGGGTCTATATTTGCCTTTGCGTCTGGCTAACGTGGTTAGTTAAGTTAATTGTTAATATATGCAAGTGTTAATGATTATATTATATAAAATAAAGAAACGCGGCCTCTCCCCTAGCCACACTAGGTTACCTAGCACCACTTAGTTAGCGGAAATACGACCCCAAAATCCCACAAAGCATAATAGAGCAGGGACTTCCGTATTAAATCCTAATACAGCTGTTTTTTTTTTTAATACACAGCCTCATAAAAACATATATAGTATATAATATCTTACACCACATTATTTGGTTAGTTTGTTTGCTGCAAATTATTTTTCTTAACCCCTATCCATATACATGGATTGTAATTTAGAGTACATGCCGTGGGCAGGTGGTCATGGACGTAGGGCTCACGGGGCATTATGACAGCAAAGGCTTTCCTTTGTTATACCCGCATCAGTGCAGCAACCCGTATTGGGTTGTGTCCCCGCTGTTTCGCCTGTTCGCATGACCAGACTCACATAGACTCGGTGTTTTCCGAAAGAGCCAAGGCTGTCATTTGTAGTGAATGAGGAAGGCAAAATTCCCAATATACTGCCATGTCTGAGAGACAACCCTAGGGTGTTGAATGTACCCTAGAGAGTCCTGAGTGAAAATGAAAAATAGTTTAAAATTAAAGCAAAAAAAAAATGTGAAATTAAAAAAAACCTATAATAAGACTGAACTGAAAAATCACCCCTCTTTTTTTTCTAGATATCCTGATATAATATAACAGTAAAAATCATAAACACATTAATTAAGTCATCACGGCGTCCGAAGAAAAAATGCTTTACGAGTATCAAAAATATAATAAGGTTTTTTTTTCACTGTATCGAACGGAAAATTAGCGACTCCCAAAGTTGTATGAAAATTGGCACTTTTACTTTTATATTAGCATTTTAAAAAAAAATTAAAAAAAATTCAATAAAATGATCAAAAGGGTTTTGGGTGACAGTCATAATAAAGTGTCTTTGTTGATAACAGTGTAATACTTCTGCAAAGTTAGTCGCAAAAAAAAACTGTACCCTCCCAAGCTGTTTTATACCCATGTATAAAAAGATTATTGACAAAGACGATTGGCAAGCTCTTAATAAAAAAAAATATGTTTGGTACAGAAGTTTTAATTTTTTGTTTTTGTAATGTAAATGTTTATGAAAACCTTCACTGCAATTTCATGCATTTGGACTATGGTTTTTCCTGTTCCCATAGTTACACGCATGGCATATGGGAATATTTTAAAATACCACCATGTTTGAGTGGTTGTACCGTAGTTTTTTTTATTATAGAGCCGAATCCTCCCTCTAAGAAATGGTGCTAAGACATCTAGGGGTTCTTCGATAAATGTGCGCAATGGAGTATAAGGGCAAGGAGGATTCAAATGCAGTACCTAAAAAAAAATGCTGACCTTTGTGCCACTGTTTAATAGCAAGCTACAACTTACCGGGAATATACTTGGCTCTTCCTAGACATTGTCAGAGAGCTCGATCTCCAGAGGTATGAGGTTGCTGTCTGGGGGTTAAGATGCTGCGACTTGGATTGGGGGTTTTGTGGGGTTTTTAATGCAGGGTGATGCAGCAGGGGGTTTTTTTAGTGGGTGTAAGGTTAGTTAAGCGGTTTATCCCTCTGCCCCTTCCCCTTCACTCCTCAGCTCAGGGGTGTTATTCCTGTGGGGGTCCCTGTTTGGCTGTACCTTTCTCTTTCCACTGTGACAGGGCGCTGTAGGTATGGGGGGGGATTGTTACTGATGATGCTGATGCCTGTGGTCGGCAAGATGGCAGCTTTACCCAAGTCTGTCTCCGTTGTCTGGCTAGGGTCGATGGCGCACCAGGTGGAAGTCAGTGGCAGGGGGCACAATGGTGTACAGGATGGGATGTTAGTTTAAGGCTGGGTTGTTTGGGTGAGGGCGCCCAGAGATGCGGCACAATTGTTAGTTGATTCGGTGTCCAGGGCCAGGGCACTTAAGGAGCTAGGGACCAACCTGTTTATACTGTGTGAGCAGGTTTTAAGTCTTTTGCATGCAGAAATTCTGGGGAGGGAGCTAAGTGGGAGCTTTAAAAACACTTGGAAAGGTGACAGTACATCTTTGTCTGTCACCTTAGGGGGAAGTACTTTCTGTACTAACCCTCCCCCCTTAACCACCCCCCCCTCTCCCCCCCCCCCACCCCCTACACACACAATTTTGTTACACAGCCCTGGATACACAAGATTTATTAATGCACTGTAAAAATGTTGTAAACTTAGATAGATTTTTATGAGGTTTATTGAATGACCATTATGCCTGACGGGACCCTGTCACCAGGGGGACCTTAATTAATCTACCTGGCCTTCCTGAAAACTAGCATCCCTGGTTGAGTCCAGTGATGTTTTCTGTTATGAATTTAAAAATATCTTTTGTGCTGCTCAATCAAATCTCAGTCTCAGCCCCCACCTTGCTGCTAATGTACAACTCCTCCCTCATCCCCACACCCTGATTTGTCAGCTCTCATCCTAGGTTCAGGAGAGAGTTCTTTCCTTGTGTGATAGTGATTAGGAGAGGGAGGGAGGAGTTAGTTATGCAGGATGTGTTTATTTAGGGATGGAGTTGATAAGGTAGAGCAGAATAGAAAGGGGTAGAGACTGGGAGCTTTGGAGGCCTATAGATATGTGATCGTGAGCAGCACAGACAAGTCACATGTTTTTTTTTTTTGAATGAATTAAATGCCATCCAATTTAACAGTTAAGTATATTCCCTGGGATATTCCCTGCAAAGAAGGATTATTTTGTCAGACACACAATTTAGTCAAGACACACAATTATTTTGTACTGCAAATGTCTGAAAGGCAAGCAATTTATGTAAGGTTCTTTGTGAAAATGATTTGGTGCCTTGTGTGACAGGTCCCTTTTAACGACGATTTGTGATGAATGTTTGGGCTCTTAGTTATCATTTTTTCAACTTTATCCCCTCTTGATTACGAATATTGCTAGTTTAGGTGCCTTGCCGGATGCTGTGATACGATCGTTGGACAGTTGAAATTGAAATTTTAATTATAACTGACAAGCTGTGGGAATAAGAGAAAAAGTTTATCTTCCCAGTCACCCTAAAGTGCTAGTCATCATGGTGATAAAAAAAAAAATGGTGGTGTGGGAGAAGTTTTGTGATAGGGTGATTGAAAATTTTGTAAAAAGGATTGATATATAGATATTAGGTGGGGGACCTGAGACGAGGGGTGGAAAAATGATGTGATATAAGGTGTAAAAAGAGATGCGGGTCCCTCCCTAAAAAGCCATGTGTGATTTAAGTACTCATTATGGTGGACTTTAAATTACTCTTGGATAAGACTGGGAGGAGAAGATAGAAGAAAGAATTGAAACCGTCAGAGGTCATACAAAGGCAGCAGGTTTGTTGTCAACCACAAAAAAATAAAAAATTCCTGCATAGGTTATCCAGGACGGGATATCTCTATATCCCTAACCGCTAGCCCTAATCGCTGACCCTACTCACTATAGATATTCAGCAGCCCTAACCACTAGCCCTAAATCGCTGACCCTAATCACTATAGATATATAGCAGCCCTGATAACTACCCCTAATCACTAGCCCTGATCACACCAAAAAAAAAAAAAAAATGACAGCTCCGACTGTAACACTGATAAGGAACAGGGATGCTGAGGGGTTGAAGTGGGTTTTGGGGGGTATTTGTATGTGAGGGGAGACTTTCCACACTGAGCTTCGGTTCAGGCTCTGATCCTGTCACTTCTGTCACAAAATATGGCAGAATCAGACCCGGGAACCAGCTCTCCCCTCCCTCTTTAACAGTGATTGGTCAGGCAGGATTCCCTGACCAATCACAGTGATCGTCGAGCAGGGACAGCTGTGATAGGTCCCTGGCCCGAAGTCCGTGACTATCAGCTGTCGGTGACAACTGTCGGTGACAGCTGTCGTCACGGACTTGTCACCATGTGTTTACACATGATGACTGTTTCAATGTATAACGATATAGATCGTCTTTTTGTGCGAAGTACCCGCGGAAAAAGACGGTCTATATTGCCTTGCGTCGCTAACGTGTTAAATCTATTCAATTGTAATTGATAAACGGGCCTAGCACACTAGTTATCGGAAAACGCCCAAAGCATAATAGAGCAGACTTCCTGTATTAATCCTAATACAGTTTAACACAGCCCCAAAACATATATAGCAAATTATCTACACCACATTTAGGGTAGTTTGCTGCATCTATTTTCTTTAACCCCTTACCAACATGTGATGTAATAGTACATGCCGGGTGCAGGTGCATGGAGAGGGCTCACGGGCAATATGCAGCAAAGGCTTTCCGGTAATACCCGCAATCAGTGCCAGCACCGATCATGGGTGTTTTCCCGCTGTTCGCCATGACAGACTCGGGTTTTCCGAAGAGCCAAGGCTGCTTCATTGTAGTGAATGAGGAGCGAAATCCCCATATACTGCCATGCTGCAGAGACAACCTAGGGTTTAATTACCCTAGAGAGTCTGAAAAATAGTAAAAATAAAAGCAAAAAAAAAAAACTGAAATAAAAAAACCATAAAAACTGAAATCACCCCCCTTTTTCTAGAACTGATATAAATATAAACAGTAAAAATCATAAACACATTAAGTATCACGGCGTCCGAAAATGCCCGATCTATCAAAATATAGTAAAGGTTTTTCACTGTATCGTAACGGAAAATAGCGACCAAAGTTGAAAATGGCACTTTTATGCCATTTAAAAAAAATAAAAAATTCAATAGAATGTGATCAAAAGGTTGTACAGTCCTAAAAGTGATAACATTGTAAACGTCTGCAAAAGTCGCAAAAAACGACACCTCCCAAAGCTCTGTATACCAAAGTATAAAAAAAAATGTTTTGTACAGAAGGTTTTAATTTTTTAAATGTATGAAAACTCATGCAATTTCATGCATTGGAATGTTTCTGGTTCCAGTACACGGCATGGAATAAAAAACACCATTGAAGTGTTACCGTATTTTTGTTTTTATCAGGGCACCTCTATAAATGCGTGCTAAGAATCTAGAGTTCATATATAAGGCGCACTGGAGTATAAGGCGCAGGATCAAATGCAGTACCTAAAAATGCTGACCTGTGCACAGTTCAAGCCAGCTACACTTCCCGGGAAACTTGTCTTCAGCATGTCAGAGAGCTCCGATCTCAGAGGTATGGGCTGCTGGGGGTTAATGCAGGGTGATGCAGCAGGGGTTAAGCGGTCTCCCTCTGCCCCTTCCCCTTCCCTCCTCAGCCAGGGTGTTATTCCTGTGGGGTTCCCTGTGGCTCCTTCTCTTTCCCCTGTTACAGGGCTGTCAGGTATGGGGGATTGTTTACTGATGATGATGATTGCCTCGTGGTCGGCACTATGGCAGCTCCAGTCTCTCCGTGCTAGGGGAGGGCAGGATGGGCACAATGTTAGTTGTGGTGCCAGGGCACTTCAGGAGCTAGGGACCCTGTATACTGTGTGAGAAGGTGCAAGAAATTTCTGGGGATGGAGCTTTTAAACACTGGTAAATGTACAGTACATCTTGTCTGTAGTACATTAGGGGGGAGTACTAACCCTCCTCCCCCCCCCCCCCCCCCCCCCCCCCCACACACACACACATTTTTTAACACTAGCCCTGGCATACATCAAGATTTATAATGCACTGTAAAAATGTAAACTTAGATTTTTATGAGTGAATCATTATGCCTTACAGGGACCCTGTCACCAGGGACCTAATTAATCTACCTGGCCTCCTGACAAAATCCTCTGGTGATTCCCAGTGTATGTTTTCGTATGCATTTAAAAATATCTTTTCTGTGCTGCTCAATCACTCTTCAGCTCTCAGCCCCCACCTTTCTGCTAATGTACAACTCCTCCCTCCCCCACTGATGTCAGCTCACCATGTCAGGAGTTCTTTCCTTGTGTGAGTGAAAGAGCAGGAGGGAGGAGTTATACAGGAGCAGAAAGGTGGAGACTGGGAGCTAAGAAGTGATTTGAGCAGCACAGACAAGTCACATGTTTTTTTTAAATGCATCCAAACCAGTATATTCCCTGGGACTCCCCGAAGGATTTTGTCAGACACACAATTAGGTCAAGACACACAATTATTTTGTAATGCAAATGTTCTGAAAAGGCAATGCAATGTAATGGGTTTCTTTAGTGAAAATGAGGTGCCTGCTGACAGGTTCCCTTTAACGATGTGAATGTGCCTTATACATTTTTTTCCATTTATTTGAATATTGCTAGTTTAGGTTTGATGAAGATGCTGATACGATGTTGACAGTTGAAATTTTCATAACTGACAAGCTGTGGGGAAAAGTTCCTTCCCAGCCCCTAATATTGCAGTCATCATTGGTGAAAAAAATGGGTGGAGATAAGGGGATGAAAAAGGAATAATAAGATATTAGGTGGAGGCAGCAGAGGAACTGCTGATAAGTAAAAGAGATGCGGCCTCAAAACATGGTGAAGTACTCATTATGGTGGACTTAAATTACCCTGATATAGACTTGGAGGAAGAAACCCGCAGGTCCTACAAAGGCAGCAGGTTTTTGTCAACAACAAAAAAAAAAAATTCCTGCAATTAGTCCAGGAGCCAACAATAGTGGAGGAGGGAGGGTACTGCTGAATGTAATCCTAACCAACAGACCTGACAGAAAATCTAAATTACAGGGGAAATTCTGGGAAATGGTGACCACAACATCATTGCTTTTATATTAAGTTTTACCAAGATGGTTAGTAGAGGGGCAACGGACACTCTAAACTTCAGGAGGGCAAATTTTCAGCAGCAAGGGGGGGCCTTAACCCTTTAATGGCACCTTTCTGACATGGCCCTTTTTGAAAAATTTGAAATCTCACTTTAAGTGGTTATAACTTTGGAACGCTTAAACATATCCAGTTGATTTTGAGATAGATTTTTCGTGACACATTGTACTTCATGTTGGTTGAGAAATTTAATCAATATGTTCATGAAATAAGCGGAAATTTGGCGTTTTTTTTTTTTTTGTTTTTTTTTTACTATGTTTTCCAAATTAAAAATTTTCTACTTTTTGGAAAGTTGGTCACATCATCAAAATAACTCGATAACTAGCATTTCCCATACATCTTTAACTTGGCATCATTTTTTAAACACCCTCACCTATTTGTCCCAACAGGTGTTTGATTCAATTAGGCCCCAAAACGGAAAGAGATGAAAATTTTCCCAAAAAGACACATCATTTTTGTAAGCCAAAAGGGATAAAAGATGAAACAACACCCAGAAATGCGTAAAACTAGAAGACTAGAAGTGTAGAATTGCCTCACATGTGCATATAAAATGTTGCATAGGTACACAGAAGAGCTCAAAAGGGAAAGAGGGGCATTTTAGAAATCCTTTACATGTGTCAGGATGCATTTGGAGAGCCCTAGTGGTACCAAAACAGAGTGGAACCCCAACAAGTGTCACCATTTTGGAAAGTACACCCCTTGGAGAATTTAGCAAGGTGTAATATGTGTATTTTCCCCTACAGGTGTTTGATTCAATTTGGCCCCTAAAAGGAAAAAGATGAAAATTTTTAATTTTTACCCCTAATTTTTTATAGCCACAAGAAATAAAAGGGGACATAACCCCCATAAATGTGTTAAGAAAAGAGGTATGTTTGCCTTTTAGAAGCCAAATTTTACATACATTTTTAATGTTTTTAACCCTAATTTTTTAATGCATACCCCTTAGAGAATTTAGCAATATGTAATATGTGTATTTGCCACTACAGGTAAATGATCCAATTAGGCCCTAAAAATTTAAAAGGTGAAAATTTTCCTGTAAAGGTCACTTTTACTCCTAATTTTTGTAAACCACAAGGGATGAAATGAATATATATGAGTGGACGGCAGTCTGCTCCAACGGTGCCCAGGGTCCGGACCAAGCCGATATACAATCAGAAAAATAGAAATCCTGGCACTCGTTTTCTTCTCAAAGCTTGTAGGTTTATTAACGCATCATAGTTGAGAAAGGCTTGAGATACTGGCTGAAACGCGTCCTATTATTACTGTGATGTAGCTGTTTATGATGCGTTAATGAACCTACAAGCTTTGAGAAGAAAACGAGTGCCGGGATTTCTACAAGGGATGAAATAACCCTGAAAAAGGTGTAAAACTATTTCTCCAGAGTGTAGAAGTACCCCACATGGGCATATAAAACCCACCAGTTTGCAAACTACACCCCACAATGAAACTATCGAGGGGGAAAATGCTCTCCTGGCAAAACATGGAAACATCTAATCCAGAGGTACTGGGGCCCTGTCCTTTTTGTCCAAATATTAATTTCCTAATATCCGCCTCTTGTAAATGGAGAAATTATAAGACAGGACCTGCGCATTGGAACAGCGCGCGAGAGATTTACAGTGTACACAGCCAGCACTTTTGTAACATTTTCTTTTTCCGTAGGCTGCTGTACGGTGTCAGCACCTGACCTGCAGATCAAAACCACCCATGTGTTTATTGTGGCTTGGGGGCAGCGGTGGTGGTACCTTGTACCAGGGTGAGGGTGCTGGATTCCCCATGAATTGTGGTCAGAACAAGGACTGGGGGCAACCAAAACCCCTCTGATCCATGGGGCAGGATGGATGGCTGTCAGGAACATCCGCCATCTTTCCCCGATAGCTGTCTGAACTGTGAGGGCAATTTGGACAAATAAGGGCTTATTTTTTGGGAGACGAGATGCACTGTAAAAAAAAAACATATTGAAGAGATTTTATTAACTCTTTATGTGTGGAGGAAAATAAAATCCTCAATTCTTGTTTTGTATTTTTAGCATTTTTGGTGGGGGGATGTTCACTGTAGCATAAAAATTGTATATTATCTTTATTCTAAGGATCACTACGATTACCGTGATACCTTATTTATATAGTTCATTTATATTTGTCTAATTTTATTGAAGAAAAACTAGAATGGAAAAAAATTGCATTTGTTCTACTATCGCCATTTTTACAGCGGCATAACATTAGTATTTTTTGGTTGACGGAGCTAGTTGTGGGCTCATTTGTTGCGTGACAAGTGACAAAATGTCCTGTGAAAAATGCATATATACACCATATGGAGAAAAAGCATAAAAAGGAACCATGGTGGTTAACAAGTAAAGTAAGGTGAGTGATAAACGAGAAGGATAAGGCCTTTAAGTTGCTAAATCAAGAAGGTAGTGATGAGATGTTACAGGATTATAGAGAGAAAAATAAAGAAATAGAGAAATATTGCCAAGAAAAGGAAAAATAATCCTAATTTTATTTTCCAAGTATATAAATGATAAGAGACTGAGAGTTTGGGCCCCTCTGAGGAATAACCTAGGGATCGTGGTGGAGAGAGATGCCGAAAGGGCCAATCTACTTTTTAGCTGTCTTTACCCAGGAAAACCCCATGGTGTATGACATTATAAAGAATCATGTAAATTCTCTAAAATTTTAAGATTCCCTAAGGACAGGTTCTGTTCCATAGGGCTGGTGTACAAAAAATGTGATGCCAATATACAAAAAAGGAACAAAAAGCGATCCTGGGTACCTGGAATATTTAAAATACAACTTTTATTATTTATTTCATAAAAACATGCGGCTAAAGCGATGCCAATGTGAGACTATGCAGACTGTCAGATACTTTATAGGCATTACATGACTAACTAAGCCGAGATCAACAATGAGAAATGTGTTGAAATTAAGTAGTAAACAAGGAGGGGGGAGGAGGAGCAGGCATGGAAGGAAACTCTGACAATATTCACTTCTGATGAGTCCTGCTGACACAAAGGGCAGGATGAAACGCATATGGTGTGAACAATAGTTGTGAACAGGACTATTCAACATATGTAAATAGGAAGTAGTCCTTGATATTTGAATTAGCCTTGCTGAAACAAACATGTAGGAAGCATTATAGATTTGCAGGAAGGGTGTCTATGTAGCTCCAAGATAGTGTGTGACATCTGAACCTGCAAAGTAATTTGTCCAAAAGCTGTCTAGTATTCTAGTGGGAAACCCGTGGGAGGCAGTTAAGCAAAGATACATGTACCATAGATCTACTGTATAAAGAAAAGAACAAACAAGATAATTAGCTCAAGAGGATAATATTAGCTCTAGGGGATGGGTAGCTTGGAGTGCTGGATTTAATGATGTTGTTATGTTATATTGTGTACAATATAATGTTTGGGATATAAACCTTTGGTCTAAGTAAGAGTTGTAGTCTGGACCTAGGGGGGGCTGTGAATGGTGTTTATCTGGACTTTTCAATGCATTTGATACAGTGCCACAAAAAAGGATGGTGCATAAATTTAGCTGCTGGGACAAGGGGAAAATTTGTATAATTGGGTAAGCAATTGGCTTAGTGATAACAGAGGGAAAATGGACGGTTATCATTAATGGCACATTCTCAGATTGGGTTGATTGTTATCAGTGAGGTACCACAAGGATCAGTATTGGACCCCCTTCTCTTTTATTTTTTTTATTATTGACCGTATAGTGGGTTTACAAAGTCAGGTTTCTATATTTACAGATGATACTAAGCTGTATAAAGCAATTATTAAGGAGGCCGATAGTATAATATTACAGAGAGATTTGTGGAAGCTGGAGGAATGGGCGGAGAAATGGTTCATGAGGTTTAATGTAGATAAATGTAAGGTTATGTACTTGGGCCATGGAAACAAAAGCTACAATTATGTTCTAAATAGTAAATTACTTAGTAAAACTGCTGCTGAAAAAGACTTTGGGGTTTTGGTGGATGGTTAACCTAATTTTAGTGACCAACGCCAGGCAGCTACTAATAAAGCAGATACAATTATGGGATGCATCAAGAGAGGAATAGATTCTCAAGAGTCATAGTTTTGCCCTCACATGGTCAGGCCTCACATGGAAAATTGTGTACAGTTTTTGGAACCAGTATATAAAAAGGAAATGGTTGTACTGGAACAGTAAGACTATGGAACTTTCTGCCACGGGAGGTTGTTATGGTGGATACTTTGTACATGTTCAAAAGATGCCTGGATTCCTTTCTGGAGAGCAGAAATATCAGATTATGGGAAAAAAAAAACATTTCTTTAGCTCTTAGAGGTTGGACCTGATGGTTTTGCATCTTTTTCTAACCTTGTATACTATGTTATATACTATGATAGAATATCTTCCTGGATCAACAGAAACAATTTACAAAAAGTTTTTTCCCCAGAGGATGTGATGTTCTTGCTCTCCAGAAAGGCTTCCAGGCCCCTTCTGCACATGTTCAGCATCACTTGGCACACAGTTCCACAGTATCATTGCTCTTACAGTAAAGAATCTCTATGTTGATTGTTGAACCACCTCTTTTGTAGGCATAGAGGTTGTTTTGGCAACAGACTTAGTTATACAAAATTAAGTGGAAGGATCCTGATATTGGCCTTTCATGTATGAAGATTTCCCTAGTCCTCGCATGCTGAGCCCGCTTTCCAAAACTGTGATTGTTGTTTGCGGGTTTTTCTTGTATTGCTTTGGTTGATTTTTTCCTTTTGCCTCCTATTTATTTCAGTGGGCATTTGAAAGCGTTTTTTCCTTTTAACTAAAAACACAGCCAGCGTCGGACTCGCCCACCGGGGGACCGGAGAAACCTCCGGTGGGCCCCTATGCAGTGTCAGGTATTACATCTGAGCTCTGTCTGGAGTGCCGGCGTGGGCAGGATCACTGAGTTCCGGCGCGGGCATTATTTCCTCCGCTGCCGGAACTCATAATTAGCTCTCCCATACAGCTCCGGTGCCGAGTGCCATGACAGACTTCCAGCGCATGCGCGATTCCTCTTAATTAGTTCTCCTGTAACACTCCAAAACGGAGTTCCGCCGCGGAGTGCAGGTACGGGCGCCATGACAGACTTCCGGCACGTGCGCGATTTCCTCCGCGGCCAGATATGCTGCATCCATCTGCCTGCACACCTATTTTTATGGACCGGGACCATACTGAGTTGCTCGGACTTGGGACTCTGCTGGGGAAGGGGGGCCCTGTGAGCTGGGGGAAGTCCCTATGAGCTGGGGGAGGTCTAAGACTAAACTGCTTTCTCGGGGGTAGGGGGGTTTGGGGGGGTTAGAGGGACTGTGACTGTACTGGCTAATAATGGGGGCCCTGTGCCTATACTGGCTAAAAATGGGGGCCCTGTGCCTATACTGGCTAAAAATGGGGGCCCTGTGACTATACTGGCTAAAAATGGGGGCCCTGTGACTATACTGGCTAATTACGGGGGCCCTGTGACTGTACTGGCTAATTACGGGGGCCCTGTGACTTTACTGGCTAATTACGGGGGGCCCTGTGACTTTACTGGCTAATTATGGGGGCCCTGTGACTTACTGGCTATTACGGGGGGCCCTGTGACTTTATGGCTAATACGCGGGGCCCTTGATGCACTGGCTAATTATGGGGCCCGTGACTTACTGGCAATTACGGGGCCCTGTGTGATGTTACTGGCTAATTACAGGGGCCCTGTGAGTTACTGGCTATTTACAGGGCCCTGTGAGTGCATGGCTAATTGTGGGGGCCTGTGACTTTACTGGCTAATTACGGGGGCCCTGTGACTGTACTGGGCTAATGTGGGGGGGGCCCTGCGACCTGTACTGGTTAATTACAGAGGCCCTTTGACTAGATATATTGGCTAATGGTGGGGTCCTGTGACTATACTAGCTAATGGTACGAGGTGCTGTGATTATAATATCTAAGGTTTGCTATATCGACTAGGTGGGGGCTGTGTGACTATGAGGCTACTTAGGGGCTGTGACTATATTGGGGGGGGGTTTGACTATACTGGCTAATGAGATGGCTGGTACTGTACTGGGGGGGTGGGCTGTGAGTATTCGGTTACTGTGGCTACTGGGTGGGCTGTGTAACTATACTTGGGGTGGGCTGGGAATATAGTGGTTAATTTGGCTACTGGGGTGGGCTGTGACTATACTGGTACTGGGGTGGGCTGTGACTATATGGCTACTAGGGGGTGGGGGGGCTGTGACTATCTAATGGTTACGGGGTAAGGGGGGGGTCCTGTGACTATAGTGGTTGCTGGGGGTCCCGTAGTTTATAACTGGTGGGGTGGAATATTGATGTGTGGGGTTTGAATACTGGTGCTGGGGCCCTGTGACTGTTGGCTACTGGGGGATGACTATACTGGGCTGCTGGGAGGGACTGTGCATAAACTGGGTTCTTTCAGGCTTTGCAATATGGCTGTTGTGAAGACACTTTGTCTAACTAATGACTATGACTAATGACTAAGTTGACTACAGTATTGCGGTTATAGTATTGGTACTGTATTGGCACTGTGCCTATTGTGGGAACACCATTAGTATATGAGTACTGTGTGGGGATAGTGATTATTTGGCTCTGTGGGGTCACTGTTAATGTTTTGGCTACTGTTTATGAAGAAGGAACCTAAAATATTGTATTGCTAAATCTGCAGAGAGAAGTCTGGTACTTCAATATGCTAACATGGCGGACTAATATGGAAGATGAAAGAGACTTCACATATCAAAAGTGTCTGTAAGTTGACAGATGTTAAAGTAAATAATGGTATTTCCCCAACACTCACAATGCTGCAGCATCTCCCTGTGCTGTGTTATTTTTCTCTTAGGAGAAGATAAGACTGTACTTAGAGCTACAGCCGCCAACACATAATACATGGAGCTAAAGTGGTAGTACACAGCCATACAGGGTGCTACAGCCACAGTACACAGCCATACATGGGGGCTACAGCAGCAGTACACAGCATACATGGAGCAGTATACAGTCATACATGCAGCTACAGCCGCCGTAGTACACAGGCATACATGGAGCTACAGCCGCAGTACACAGGCATACATGGAGCTTACGCGCAGTACACAAGCCATACATGGGGCTACAAGAGCAGTACACAGCCCATACATGAGAGCTAAGGCCGCAGTACACAGCCAACATGGAGCTACAGCTGCGTACACGTCGTACATGGGATCAAACCACAGTACACAGCCATAATGGTGCCTAAAGCCGCAGTACCCATCCATACATGGTGCTACAGCCGCGGTACGTACCAGCCATACATGGGACGCGACAGAGAGTACTCAGCCATACATGGAGCTACAGCCGCAGTACCAGCCATACATGGAGCTACAGCCGCAGTACGCAGGCCATAATGGAGCTAACGACAGTACGCAGCCATACATGGAGCCTACAGTCGCAGTCGAGCCATACTGGAGCCACAGCTCGCTACACAGGACGCAGCCATACAGGAGCACAGCGCAAGTACGCAGCGATTACATGGAGCCACAGCCGCTTGAGTATTAGTACGAATATTGCTGCTACATGACTGAGCCTTATCTACTAGTTTCTCCTCCCGCTAGTAACTGTCTTATCTATTAGGCTTCTAGTAAGTTTTATCCCTTTACTCCCGCATCCTCACATCATGCCAATTACTCAACGGAAGCCAGCCCACCTCACCCCATGTCCTAGCACCCACTATACTGGCTAATTATGGGGGCCCTGTGACTGTACTGGCTAATTACGGGGGCCCTGTGACTGTACTGGCTATTTACAGGGGCCCTGTGAGTTTACTGGCTAATTGTGGGGGCCCTGTGACTTTACTGGCTAATTACGGGGGCCCTGTGACTTTACTGGCTAATTACGGGGGCCCTGTGACTTTACTGGCTAATTACGGGGGCCCTGTGACTTTACTGGCTAATTACGGGGGCCCTGTGACTTTACTGGCTAATTGCGGGGGCCCTATGACTGTACTGGCTAATTATGGGGGCCCTGTGACTGTACTGGCTAATTACGGGGGCCCTGTGACTGTACTGGCTAATTGTGGGGGGGGCCCTGCGACTGTACTGGTTAATTACAGAGGCCCTTTGACTATACTGGCTAATGGTGGGGGTCCTGTGACTATACTAGCTAATGGTAGGAGTGCTGTGATTATAATATCTAATGGTAGGGGTGCTGTGATTATAATAGCTAATGGTGGGGGCCTGGTGACTATAGAGGCTACTTAGGGGCTGTGACTATATTGGGGGGGGGGGCTTTGACTATACTGGCTAATGAGATGGCTGTTACTGTACTGGGGGGTGGGCTGTGAGTATTCTGGTTACTGTGGCTACTGGGTGGGCTGTAACTATACTTGGGGGTGGGCTGGGAATATAGTGGTTAATTTGGCTACTGGGGGTGGGCTGTGACTATACTGGCTACTGGGGGTGGGCTGTGACTATACTGGCTACTAGGGGGTGCCTGTGACTATATAATGGTTACTGGGCTAATGGGGGGGGTCCCTGTGACTATAGTGGTTGCTGGGGGTCCCTGTAGTTATACTGGTGGCTGTGACTATATTGTATGTTGGGGTTTGAATGTACTGGCTGCTGGTGGGCCCTGTGACTATGTTGGCTACTGGGGGATGACTATACTGGGCTGCTGTGAGGGCCCTGTGCATAAACTGGGTTTCTTTCAGGCTTTGCAATAATGGCTGTTGTGAAGCACTTTGTCTAACTAATGACTATGACTAATGACTAAGTTGACTACAGTATTGCGGTTATAGTATTGGCTACTGTATTTGGCACTGTGCCTTATTGTGGGAACACCATTAGTATATTGAGTACTGTGTGGGGATAGTGATTATTTTGGCTTCTGTGGGGTCACTGTTAATGTTTTGGCTACTGTTTATGAAGAATGGAACCTAAAATATTTGTATTGCTAAATCTGCAGAGAGAAGTCCTGGTGACTTCAATATGCTAACATGGCGGACTAAATCATGGAAGATGAAAGAGACTTGACATATCAAAACGTGTCTGTAAGTTGACAGATTTAAAGTAAATACTGGTATTTCCCCAACACTCACAATGCTGCAGCATCTCCCTGTGCTGTGTTATTTTCTCCTATTAGGAGAAGATAAGACTTTTACTTAGAGCTACAGCCGCAACACATAATACATGGAGCTACAGTGGTAGTACACAGCCATACAGGGTGCTACAGCCACAGTACACAGCCATACATGGGGCTACAGCAGCAGTACACAGCCATACATGGAGCAGTATACAGTCATACATGCAGCTACAGCCGCAGTACACAGGCATACATGGAGCTACAGCCGCAGTACACAGGCATACATGGAGCTACAGCCGCAGTACACAGCCATACATGGGGCTACAGGAGCAGTACACAGCCATACATGGAGCTAAGGCCGCAGTACACAGCCATACATGGAGCTACAGCTGCAGTACACCGTCGTACATGGAGCTACAGCCACAGTACACAGCCATACATGGTGCTACAGCCGCAGTACACATCCATACATGGTGCTACAGCCGCAGTACGCAGCCGTACATGGAGCCACAGCCGCAGTACGCAGCCATACATGGAGCCACAGCGGCAGTACGCAGCCATACATGGAGCCACAGCCGCAGTACGCAGCCATACATGGAGCCACAGCCGCAGTACGCAGCCATAATTTTTTAAATATTTCTTTGGCAGACATCAGAAAATTCTATGTAGTCGTCCAGGCCCTTAAAGGGTTCCAATTTCTGCTTATATTCCTCTATATCTCCAGGCCCTTAAAGGGTTCCAATTTCTGCTTATATTCCTCTATATCTTTATTTATCTTCTCTAGCTTTCTTTTGCGTACCTCAATTATGAATCTCATAACACTAAATGAGCATTGGTTAAGTATTTTTTCCCAGGCTGTGTGTTCCTGGATGTCCCTGCTATCAGTATTTAAAGGTAGCTGCCATATTAAACCATCAGGGATCAATTCCTCTTTTAGGAAATTTTCTAGTGATGCAATGTCCCACATAACATTTAATTCCTTAGCCATCAAAAATTCTAAATTTTTAAAATTTGTTTCCAAATCATCTGTCTTCAAAGAGGGAAGAGGAGTATATATATGGCTTAGGGAATATGTATAAAGAAAATCAGCACATTTCAAAAAAGCACATCAATCCAACCCGGGGAAATTACAATTTTGGGCAATTGAAAGAATATTTCCACATTGGAGGGGGGAACATTTAAGCACTGTACTAAGCAGGAGAGAGAGTCAGTGGATATATAAGCTGGGTACGTTAACACCAGGAGGTATGAATATAGACTTTGAATTAAAATGTTTTTTGAGAGACACATAAATATTTCTGACTAGCAATATATCTATTTCAGTATAGGGATATGGTAGAAGTACTAGAATTCACTATATGCATCAAGGTCTATGGGTTTTGAGTGACACATCGTTTGAATGTGTCTAAGTAGAGTCAGTGATATATAAATTGGACCTAGTTCACACTGAAGCACTTCAACATTTGAATAGAGATATAGGTAGGGACCTAGTTCACACTGATATAGGTAGGGACCTAGTCCACACTTTATTTTTTAAACTTTTTTTTTTTCTTTTTTTTTACACTATTTATTAGACCATCTAGGGTACTTTAACCCTAGATGGTTAGATCGCTCCTACCATATACTGCAATACTACAGTATTGCAATATATGGCATTTTTGCAGGTCATACATTACAATGAGCCACTGGCTCATTGTAACGAACCTGCATAAGCCATGTAGCCTCGTGTCAAAAGAAGACCCGAGGCTACCATGGTAACCGATCGCGTTTAGAAGGTTAATAGCCGCGATCGGTGCAAGCACCGACCGCGGTTATTAGCGGTGGGGGTTTTGTGCAAAATGCAAAAACCCCCACCTCTGTATGAAGAGGACTCAGCCCGTGAGCCCTCTTCATACATCCCTTATACCTCTGCAACGTAGTGCTATGGCGCAGAGCGTTAAGGGGTTAAATGAAGATGCTGCTGCTTGAACCAACCATCAAGCGCCATATGCAAAGTATGTATGCTTTATCATAGTATCATAGTATATAAGGCTGGAAGGAGACGCAAGTCCATCAAGTCCAACCTTTAAGAATTAAATAAATGTTTTATCCCCATAACCAGTGATATTTTTTCTCTCCAGAAAGGCATCCAGGCCTCTCTTGAACATGTACATAGAGTCCGCCATAACAACCTCCTGCGGCAAAGAGTTCCACAGTCTCACTGCTCTTACAGTAAAGAACCTTTGTCTATGGTGATGGTAAAATCGCCTCTCCTCTAGGCGTAGAGGATGCCCCCTTGTCCTGGTCACAGGCCGAGGTATAAAAAGATCTTTGGAGAGATCCTTGTACTGTCCGTTCAGGTATTTGTACATTGTAATGAGGTCTCCCCTCAGTCATCTTTTTTCTAAACTGAATAATCCCAAATTTTGTAATCTGTCATTGTATTCTATTCCCCCCATTTCCCTAATAATCCTGGTTGCTCTCCTCTGAACCCGTTCCAGCTCTACTATATCCTTTTTATACACTGGTGCCCAAAACTGTACACAATATTCCATGTGTGGTCTGACCAGGGATTTGTATAAGGGCAAAACTATGTCTTTATCATGAGAATCTATTCCTCTCTTGATACATCCCATTATTTTATTTGCTTTAGCAGCAGCCGCCTGGCTCTGGTCACTAAAATTAAGTTTACCATCCACCAATACCCCCAAGTCCTTTTCAACTAAAGTTTTACTAAGTAATTGACCGTTTAGAACATATACTTTTTGTTTCAATGGCCCAAGTGCATAACTTTACATTTATCTACATTGAGAAGGCCTCTTCAGCTGCAGGAGACCAGGCACGTGGATTGGCACCCTTCTTGGTAAGCGCCACGATGGGAGACACCACAGTGGAGAAATGGGGAATAAACTGTCAATAATAATTTGCAAACCCCAGGAACCTCTGGATGGGTCGGAGGCCCTCTGGGCGTGGCCACTGAAGAACTGCTGACAGTTTCGCGGGATCCATCTGGAGGCCTCTGTCGGAAATTATATAACCGAGAAATGGAAGGCTGTGCTGGTGAAACTGGCATTTCTCCAGTTTGACGTAGAGATGGTTGGCACGAAGTCGATCAAGAACTTGACGTACGTGTCTCTGGTGGGATTCAAGGTCCGGAGAGTACACCAGGATGTCATCCAGGTAGACCACGACACACATATAGAGGAGGTCCCGGATAATGTCATTAACAAATTCCTGAAAGACTGCAGGGGCATTACACAGTCCAAAGGGCATTACTAAATATTCAAATGCCCATCACGGGTATTAAACGCCGTCTTCCACTCGTCACCTTTGCGGATCCGGATGAAATTGTAAGCACCCCGAAGATCTGGAGAACACCTTGGCACCGCGCAGGCAAGGGGTATCGGTTTTTAACCGTGATCTTGTTCAGCCCACGATAGTCTATACAGGGACGTAAGGAGCCGTCTTTCTTGATGACAAAGAAGAATCCTGCACCAGCCGGAGAGGAGGACTTGCGTATGAAACCCCTCTGCAGATTCTCCTTGATGTATTCAGACATGGTAGCCATCTCAGGAACAGAAAGCGGATAGACCCTACCTCTGGGGAGAGTGGCACCCAGAAGGAGATCCACAGGGCAATCATACGAACGATGTGGAGGTAGAGTCTCAGCTTGTCTCTTGGAAAACACATCTGCAAAGTCCATATAGAAGTCTCTGCAGAGATTTGTGAGACAACGTAGAAGTCCTGACAGGTAGTGGATGAAGGACCCGCATGCAATGTGAGGAACAATCCGGACCCCAACGGAGAATCTCCCCAGAAGACAAGTCCAGAACATGGGTATGAAGCTGCAACCAGGGGAGACCCAGCAGAAGAGCAGATGTGCTTTGGGGCAGCACAAAAAAGAAAGTCTCTCTTGATGTAGGGCACCGACTTGCAGAAGCAGGGGTTCCGTGCGAAACCAGATGGGCACGGAGAGAATCTGACCATTGACCGAGGCTATGGACAATGGCTTTTCGAGACGAACCACCGGGAAGTGATGCTGAGAGACCAGGGCAGCATCTACAAAGTTTGCTGTAGAGCCCGAATCCAGGAAGGCAGAAACTTGGATCTGGGTACTGGTGCCAGAACTGAGGAGCACGGGAAGAGTCAGACGTGGAGAAGCTGTATTTACACCTAGGGACGCCTCTGCCAAGAAGCATCGGTGCTGGCGTTTCCCGGACGTTGAGGATGGACAGGACAGGAACCGGTGAAGTGCTCTGGGCTGGCACAGTACAGACAGAGGTTCTCCTGTCGTCATCTTGAATGCTCCTGTAGGGAGAGACGAATTCTGTCCACCTGCATAGGTTTCTCAGCAGACAATTCAGGCGGAGGCTGGAGAGGTCTTTGAAAGGCAGGAGCCAGGCGAGCAAAACGTCTTACCCGGGCTTGAGGGTGCTCGGTGCGCAGTTCCTCGGTGCGTTCCTTGAAGCGAACATCAATCCGAGTGGCCAGTGTGATAAGACCACTCAGAGTTGACGGCAGGTCCCGAGCAGCCAGAGCGTCCTTGACCTGCGCAGAGAGTCCCTTCCTAAAGGTAGCGATGAGGGCTTCATCGTTCCAGGCAAGTTCAGAGGCCAGGGTGCGGAACTGAACCGCATACTCTCCCACAGACGAGCTGCCTTGGCGCAGGTTCAGTAAAGCAGTCTTGGCAGAAGAGGCCAGTGCAGGTTCCTCAAATACAGCCCGGAACTCTGCCAGAAAAGCTGTGAAAGTAGCCGTGACCGGGTCGCCTCTATCCCAAAGAGGGGTAGCCCAGGCCAGGGCTTTCCCGGAGAGGAGGCTGACGAAGAATGCCACCTTAGACCGCTCCGAGACAAATTGCGAAGGCATGAGCTCTATTTGCAGAGAGCACTGAGTTATAAAGCCCCGGCAATCCTTGGGGTCTCCGTCAAACTTGCGGGGCATAGACAGCCGAAGTCGGGGTTCAGCGGCAGGAGTACAGACCGGACCGGCAGTGGTCACGGGAGCGGGCACAGGAGCCTGTTGCTGTTGCTGGGCGGTTAGCAGCTGTTGCAGCATGGTGGTGACTTGATCCAGCTGTTCACACTGAGCGGCAGTCTCCCGCGATTGCTGGACCACAATGGCGGCAAAGTTGGGACGAGTAGGAAGCAGAACCTCGGCAGGATCCATGGCCGGATCTTACTGTCAGGATACGGGGTGTGTGAATCCCCTGGACCACCGCGGGAGGTGGTACCAGCCGACACCTGGGACCGGAGTCCAAGAGGCCTTCACCAGAACCCGCCGCAAAGCGAGTTGGACTTGCTGCGGCAGGATACCACCTGGTCGTTCCACAGGTACAACTGGCCCGCTGTGGCAGCCAAGGTCTAGGTACCTTAACAGGAGACGGTCTCGTGGTCGGGTCCAGGCACAGGGTCAAGGCAGGCGGCAGAGATGCAGGGTAAAGTCCAATCTGGGGTCAGCAACGGGAGGTCCAGGCAGAAGGGGATGGGAACACAGGCACAGGAATACAGCAACACAGAGGAACATAGGTAACACGGCAACACAGGGCTTGGAAGCAGGAACACACAGGAAGGCAGGGAGGAACGCTGGAGGACAAAGGAACAAAGGAATACTCACAAGGAAGCTTTCTCTTAGGCTGTGAGGCTCAAAGATCCGGCAAGGGTCACAGGAAGGGGCAGAAACTTATAGCAGGCCAGCGGCAATTATTGGCACGCTGGCCCTTTAAATCTTAGAGTGACGGCGCGCGCCCTAGGATACGGGACGTGCGCACCGAGCTGCGGGAGCAAGAGAGGACATTGCGGGAGCCAGGGAAGGTGAGCGGGGCATGGGACCGGGGGCAGCAGCAGGAACACAGGTGCCCCCGCGATCCGAGACAGCGATCGTGGGAGCACCCATGACATAACCTCTCCACCTTCCCACTACTCTGAGGATGGTAGGGGGTATGGAAAGCCTGTTCAATCGCAAGTGCTCCCATCACCTATTTCATCACCTCCCCTGTAAAGTGGGAACCTCTATCGCTTACTATGGTCTCTGGAATCCCAAATCTACAGACTAGCTCCCTTATTAAATTCTGTGCTGTGTTTTTTGCTGTGGCTTTTGTCACAGGATAGGCTTCAGGCCACCCAGAAAAGAGGTCCACACACACAAGTACATATTCATAGGTACTTACCTTTGGTAGCTGTATATAGTCAATCTGCAACCTCTGGAAGGGGTAAAGCGGCTTTGGAGTGTGTTTAACTGGTGTTTTCACTACTTTTCCTACATTATGCTTAGCACAGATCATACAGGCTTGTGTAAACCGGGTAGCAACAGTTGTAAATCCAGGTGCTACCCAATACTTGTCAACCGATGAACATATAAACCTCTTGGACAGATGCATCGGTCCATGGACATACTGAGCCATCATAGGATAAAGGGCCTTTGGCAGACACAGTTTGTCACCTTTTTGCCATAGTCCATCCTCCGCCCCTTGGGCCCCTATTTTGCTCCAATCTTATTTCTCACCTTCTGGAGCCTGTTTTTATAAAGACTGAAGTATAGACAAATCTACTAGTCCAGCGGGTATTACGGACTGTACTGATATAGGCTCCTTTCTCTAGGCTTCTTAGCAGATAGTTTAGCAGCTTCATCTGCTCTAGCATTTCTTCTGGTCTCAAAGGTATCGCTTCTAGTGGGGGCCTTGACTCTTACTATGCCTAGCTCTTTGGGTAACATCAAGGCCTCCATTAACTGTTTAATGCTCTCAGCATTTTTGATTGGCTTACCATTCGAGGTCAGGAATGCTCTAGCTCTCCAAATTGGGCCATAGTCATTCGCAATTCCAAAAGCATACCTAGAATCAACAAAAAATTGCGTGGTGCTGCACCTTCTCTCTTATGAGCTGTCCTTAACAGTCCTAGATGGATCCAGCAAACATCCACTATTCAATAATCCAGTAGAAGAAACTCTTTTGTGACCGGAGCTCAAAAAACGAAAAAGACGATCCATGCACGTTTCCTCCTTATTTGTGCACCAAACCCAAGGGATCACTTTCAGGGATAAGTCACCATTCAGACCAGAAACCGTCAATATTTTCACTCCTGTCCTAGTCTCCTCCACTCACTGCATATAAGAGACATATCCAGACATAGTGTAGACAGTTTCAAACTTTTAAAACTTTTATTTCCAGTTCTACTCACATATGTAGATAAAAAATGCGCATATCACAAATAACTCCACGAGGACGCCAATCCTTGCCCGACCCAGGGTTTCGCCTCTGTGCTTCTTCTGGGGCATGGGCATGGTGACTTATCCCTGAAAGTGATCCCTTGTGTTTGGTGCACAAATAAGGAGGAAACGTGCATGGATCGTCTTTTTAGTTTTTGAGCTCCGGTCACAAAAGAGATTCTTCTACTGGAATATACCTAGAATCAGTATAAATATTAGCCGTCTTACCCTCTGCCGCTTTACACGGTTCCGTCAGTGACTTCAACTCCGCCTCCTGTGCAGACAGGTGGCTCGGGAGTGGTTATGTTTTTATTACCTCATGTTATGTGACCACTGCATATCCGGTGTAGAATCGGCCTCCTTCCTGTTATGTCGAGTCAACTACAAAATACTCAAAATGTGGATTAACTATCGGTTCATCTTTTACATGTTCAAAAAACCCACAGTTGCTTGTGCAATTAACGCAATACAATTATGTGGTGATAAAACTTTTTCTTCAGAGGGCAACAATTTTAGATACAAACTATCCTCATCATAGAGTTTCTTCTACTGGATTATTGAATAGTGGATGTTTGCTGGATCCATCTAGGACCGTTAAGGACAGCTCATAAGAGGGAAGGTGCAGCACCACACAATTTTTTGTTGGTATGTACCAAACTTACCAACAGGGGGTGACAGACAAAGGATACTGTTACAAAAATGGACAGATGGATCCTTAAGAAGGGAGCGTTCGGGCCAGCCGGCCAAAATGGTAAATTAGATATGGGGGGTTTTCTATGATAATGTCCTACAAATATAGCGCACCATTTCATATGTCGAAGAATAACTACGTAACCTACTAGGTGGATGAGGCCTCCACAGCTGCGGTCCGCGTGCATTACCAAACAGTTCATGAATGATAGGTATGTCTGCCAATGAGTGAGGTCCGTTTCGACCACTCGTAACACTACATGTCACATGAGGCGGGTTGAACAAAGCTATAAAAAGGTCAGCCTTGTCACTTTGTTTTTACACACAAACACACCGGATGAAGTGCACTCCAGCACCAAACGGCCGTTGTGTTTGTTTTTTGTGATGTCCTGCACCTGTCCTCCCACATTTCCTTTGTACTAACCAGCATGTGGGGCTTCCTGTGAGTATGCACTAATAAATAACTGAAGAAGATTCCAAGGTGGTGTGTGCCTGAGTCCCACATCCTAAGGAGGCTCTTCTAGAAAGCGTTCCTTTGTTGAAGTCTGCCACTGCCTTCCTTGCGGATGCAGCAGCGGAAGGTATCCGGTTTGCGGCCAGTGAGGGCGACCTAACCAACACTACAAGACGGGCTCTTTGGCTGAAGCAATGGGGCAGTGATATTCGGTCTAAAACCAAGCTATGCAGTGTCCCCTTTTCTGGAACTTTTGTATTCGGTCCGGAATTGGATGCCATCCTGGAGAAGGCCCCGACAAAAAGAAGGGATTCCCAGACAACAAGGCAGTTTCTAAGAAGGCTTCCTTTCGTCCCTTCAAGAACCCTAAGGACTCCTTTCATGGGAAAGGTAAACCGGGTCACTGGAGCTACGCTAAGGGAGGAAGAGGGTGGGTTCAATATGACCCCCCTCAAGGTTTGTCCCCCTTTATCTTCTGCGTTGCTTTCCACTCACTCTCTTATCTGGCAGTTTCATGCCTCATCTATTTGGGTGTGGTGATTCCAGCCCCTCAAGATCAAGAGAAATCGGGCTTCTACTCTCCTCTGTTCCTGATCAAGAAGCCCAATGGTTCAAATCGGCTGATCATAAATCTAAAGCTGCTGAACAACATAATCACCAACCGAAAATTTTGTATGGAGTTGGTAAGATCCGCCACTCAACTCATTCACTCCAATTACTGTATGTGCACTATAGATCTTTGGGATGCCTACTATCATGTCCCAATTCACCCCTCTTCTCAAAAATATCTCAGTTGTTCAGTTTTCTCTCTGGAGGGCTCTATTCTTCATTTCCAATTTCGTGCCCTTCCTTTTGGCATTTCTTCAGCTCCAAGAGTTTTTACCAAAATTATGTTAGAGGTGGTGGCTTTCTTAAGGCTGTAGGCAGTGAAAGGGTTTCCGTTGCTTGAAACCTGGTAGGCTATCCCTTTGATCTTTTTGGACAAAGACCCGGCGCACTACGTTCCAAAGGTGGTTTATTAAATAAATAAATAAAATTGGTTAAGATCAAGACGCGTTTCGGATCCGGAACGGATCCTTCTTCAGTTGGTTTTACATAATCAGTTTGTGGACAAACATTAAATACATATTTTTTGGCGCGTTCCCGGTACCGGAGCGGGAAGCGTCATGCAGGAAAAGCAATGGATGACAGGTGTCATCTATCTGAACCGTAAATGAAAGTACATAAGATATTTTAAAACAGTGGACACTAATAGTTATCTTAATTTTAAGAGTAACCATCATAAAAAATGGTTACCAAACATACCCTATAGCCAATTTCGGAGGATAAGAAAAAACTGCATGACAACCTTTTAAAGAACAGCTAAAATCATTGAGACTAGGTTGCTGAAAAGGTTACCCGAAAAAACTAATAAAGGATGCCAAAAAGTCGGGCCAGCAAAATTCCCAAGCAGAATGCCTAAACCTACTGAAAAAGGAAAAAACGGATAAAGAAGAACGATGGGGACAATAGGGACTCAGAGATCAGATTTATCACCACAACACGAACAACTACAAAGAAATAGAAGCTGCCATCAGAAAACATTGGCATATTCTACGTAATGATCCATATTTAGAGAAGAACATTACAGGGATCCCAAATTTTACATATAGGAGAGCAAGAAACACTCAAAACAAAACTTGCTCCAAGTATACCGAAACAACTGAAAAAAACGTACCACCACCACCAACCCAGACAGCACCCAAAAAGTGACTAAATGCAATAGCAAGAATTGCCAATGCTGCAAAGTATTACACAGCTCTGATTCTTTCCGTTCCAAATCACTCCAAAGATAAGTTTCATATTAAAAACCAATATGACATGCCAATCCCGGTATGTAACCTATCTCATTGAGTGCCAGTGTGGAATACAGTACATTGGGAGAACACACAAAACCTGCATTGGCCGCTCAACCAACATATATTTCACAATCCAGCACGGGAATCACAAAACACAGTTTATCTAGACATATGGATATTAAACATAAAAATAACACAAGTACAATATTACCCAATAGATCATGTGAGGAAGAGAAACATCCAATAGATTTGAAATCTCAAACGTAAGGAAAATCATTGGATGTTCAAACTAAAAACGCTTAAACCGCTGGGTCTAAACGAGGTCAATGAAACCATTTAGTATAGCCGTTATACAACCTGTAACTCTGTATATAACATATACTACCTTACTTCACACTTCTAACCCAGGCTATAGGAGTCAAGGCCATAGCAATTGGGTAAGAGACCATCTTATCCAATCATTGCACGCACACGAAGTACCATCCTCAAAATCCTGTTAGCGTGTCTTTGAAATTTGACCTCTCCAGGCTTCCGTAGCTGTTAGTTCTATTTCCCAGCGACGGCCCATCTTAGTAGTTTTTCATATCCACACCTGATGAAGAACGTAATGGACCGATACATATAGACTACTTTAACATTCTATAATTTACTCATCATTATAATTATAATTGTATCGTTTTTTATCCTAATAATTGTTTTTATATCATGTCAACTTTTATGTTACTTTTATTAATCTTTGTACTTTCATTTCGGTTCAGATCGATGACACCTGTCATCATTGCTTTTTCTGCATGACGCTTCCGCTCCGGTACCGGGAACGCGCCAAAAAATATGTATTATGTTTGTCCACCAAACTGATTATGTAAACCAACTGAAGAAGGATCCGTTCCGGATCAGAAACGCGTCTTGATCTTAACCAATTTTATTTATTTAATAAAACCACCTTGGAACGTAGTGCGCCGGGTCTTGTCCACAAAGATCAAAGGGATAGCCTACCAGGTTTCAAGCAACGGAAACCCTTTCACTGCCTATTTCTTCATCGGAACCTCCGCTGAATCTATACCCTGAAGGCTGCACCCATTCCACCCGATACGCGACGATATGTGTTGTGCCATTAGCACAACATAAGAAGGTGAGTGCACACTTGGCTTAGGCACTAAACCACTATTTCTGAGAAGACTCTACACATCGAGCGCCCCCGCTCTCTCCTTTCTCTTTTCTTCCTCTTTTCTTAAGGCTGTAGGATGTCTCCATTGTCATCTACTTGGACAATCTCCTAATTGTAGGAAAGGACAAACCAGGTTTAATAGCTGCAAAAGCGCTTACCCTGGAAAAACCCTAAGACCTGGCATGGTTAGTAAACACACAAAAATCACACTTATCACCTTCCACTCAAAAGATCTTTCTGGGTGTGTTATTGAGTTCTACTCATCAGATGTCTTTCCTCCCTCAGGGAAAAGCAGACAACTTAAAAGATCAGATCGATCCTTCAGGAGGAGAATTTCCTTATCGATCATAGTAGGCTTTGAAGAATCCTGGGCCTTCTCAAACATGGATCCTGAGTCCAAATTCCTGAGATCACAGGGTCTCTCCAGGGCAGTAGTTTACCACTCTTAGGCAAGTAGTAAAAAAGGTTACTTGCCCATATACCATAGATATAGAAAAGGGTTGTGACCTTTTGTGGGGCTAACCCACCATTCAGGCTAAGCTTATATCTTCAGGTTCTGAACTTCCTTCAGAAGGCCTGGGAGCTCGGATTATCTACCGCACCCTGAAGGTCAAGGTTGCTGCTCTCAGCGACTTTTTTGACCATCCCCTTGCGGATCACAGGAGGGTCAAAAAGGTTTATTGTGGCCGCCATCTAGGAGCCAACCTCAGATCCTCAAGCAAAGTTCCATCCTGGATGCTCACCTTCGTACTAGACGCCTCTCCAAGGTCTCTCTTGAACCCTTGGAAGACGCTAGTTTTAAAAATCTAACTCTAAAGACTACACTCCTGATAGCTGTATTTCAGGCTATCTCATTAGGAGAACCATACATGTGAATATGTCTGACCGGATCATTCTCAACTTAGATCCAGTTTCACCTCCAAAGTGGTGTCCAAAGTTCCACAAGGGACACCAGGGAGATCACCTATGTACTTCTGTGAGAACCATCTCTTGAAACAGAAAATCTCGTGGCATTCTCTACATGTAAGGCGTGCCAGTCTAGCCTATCTACAGGCCAAAGACTCTTGGTGTATAGGACCATAATTTATTATTCAATTTCAGGAGAAGAATAAAGGGAGAAGGCGTCCAAAACAACATATCAAGATGGCTGAGCAACGGCTATCGCTACGTGCTATGTAAGAGGAAGAGGTTTACTAAAATCTGAAGGCCCATTCTACTCGGTCTATGTTTGGCTCTTGGGCAGAAAAAAAGAGACGCCTCCTTGGAACAAATCTGCAAAGCAGCTACATGGACTTCTCCTTCTACGTTAATTAAACATCGTTTAATGTTATCGTTTGGACTTATCTGGTTCTCAGGACCTTTCATTCGGAAGGAAAGTCCTTCAGGCTTAGTATTCCTACCCTAAACAATCTACTTATTTTGTAGATGCGCCCAAGATCCAAAAAAGGTTTTGTTAATTTTCATAAAATGTAGAAAATTGCACTCGCAATTCTAGCACATGTTTGGGAAATGGTTGGTTATAAAGTTAGTTTAGAGTGCTATGATTATCTGCCTGAAAAGCAAGGAACTTTGAAAATTAAGAATTTTTTTAAATTAAGTTTACTATCCACCAATACCCCAAGACTTTTTCAGCTGCAGTTTACTAAATAATTGACTATTTAGAACAACATTGTACTTTGTTCATGACCACAAACCTTAATTATTACCATTAAAACTCATTAGCCATTGTCGCCCATTCCCTCTGTTCCACAAATCCGTCTGTAATATTATACTTTCTGCCTCCATATAATACTTTCTTACAGAGCTAAATATGATCTGAAAACAAAAAGTTTTACAGTTCAGCTCACTCCATAATGGGAAGATGGTCTATGGAAGCACGGACACCTGGGCTGGGGCACCAGTAACTAGAGAGGAGAGAAACTGAGTTTGTCAAGCTCCCAACAATGTGTGAAAAATATTTGGTTAAAAAATCCACTTTATTAGACAAAATAGATATAAAAACATTAACAAACGGTCCATAGTAAAAGGAAATGGACGCGTTTCGAACCCTTGGGTTCTAGTGTAGCAGAGTGGTAGGCAACGAATGAGAACCCAAGGGGTTCGAAACGCGTCCGTTTTTATATGACGGTGTTAATGTTCTTTTTATATCTATTTATTTTTAATAAAGTGGATTTTTAACCAAATATTTTTTTGCACATCGTTGGGAGCTGGACAAACTCTGTTTCTGTCCTCTATGACCTGCAAATATTGAAACTTGACTGTGTAATCCCTCTATATAAGGTCATTGATAAAAATATTAAAAAGCGGCCCCTGTTGTACCCCACTGATAACTTCAAGCCAATCTGAGAATTTGCAGTTAATGATGAACCTCTCCCTCATAAACCCATGCTGATGTTGGTTATAAGGTTATGTACAGTGAGATACTCCAGGATAGCATCTCTAACAAACCCCTCAAATATTTTCCCCACAACAGAGGTAAATCTCAGAGGAACAGAACCTGTCCTTGTGGAATCTTCAAATATTAAAAAAATATGGTCTACCACAGTTCATAATTCACGCAGGTACCCAGGGTTGGGGTGTATGTCCATTGGGGCCGGCAATGTGTCTATTTTAGTGGTTTGTTAAGGGAAGGCGACAGCTGCGCGCTTTCTGGTTAGAGGACTGACTTCAAGATAATTTGCCTATATTCCTTATATCTTACACCATGGGCGAATTTTTTTCCAGAGTAAAGCAGTTTGAGAAGGCTACATTCAGTAGATGGTCCTTCCACTCTCCCATCCCCACAAATTTCAAGTCAACTACAAGATCCCAGCGATCAGGAGACAATGCCAGTGAGGGCTCACAATCTCATTGGGCGGGTAGGGTTAGATGGTTAAACAAGGCGAGGAGATGTCGGAGGGCAGCATTGAGAGTGGGCCCAGTGGATTTGGTGTATTTGTCCGGGCCGACCAGGTGGTTTCCAGATTACTATATGAAGTTGGGAAAGATTGAGGGCAGCAGAACATATGGTAGAGGGTGGACAGGTAGGGGACGTAAAATGGAGAAGAGTGTATCTTAATTGAATGGAAACTGAGGTTCGTTGAGGAAAAAAAGATTACATGTGGACGAGATATTGACTTCTTAGTTCCGCGCATTATGGCGGGGACAGGTTATGGGATAGCATTATAAGTCATGAGTAGTATTTTTTAATTTAATTTGGCTGGCACGAGAGAGGCATAGGACAAAAAGCGAGAGAAAAAAGAAACAGATGGATGGGTGGGAACCGACATAGACGTAAGGACTAGATTGGCAGGGGCGTTTAGAGTGTTAGTGGGGAGAACTGAGAAGAATGTTCCAAGCAAGGGTTTTTGTTGGGACAGTGGACTAGAAATATTGTAGCTTCGTGGTTGAGGAAGGGTTCGGAGGAAAGAGAACGAGCGGGAAGCGTCATGCAGGAAAAGCAATGGATGACAGGTGTCATCTATCTGAACCGTAAATGAAAGTACATAAGATATTTTAAAACAGTGGACACTAATAGTTATCTTAATTTTAAGAGTAACCATCATAAAAAATGGTTACACAACATACCCTATAGCCAATTTCGGAGGATAAGAAAAAACTGCACTGACAACATCACTTTTAAAGAACAAGCTAAAATCATTGAGACTAGGTTTGCTGAAAAAGGTTACCCGAAAAAACTAATAAAGGATGCCAAAAGTCGGGCCAGCAAATATTCCCAAGCAGAATGCCTACAACCTACTGAAAAAGGAAAAACGGATAAAGAAGAACGATGGGGACAATAGGGACTCAGAGATCAGATTTATCACCACATACACGAACAACTACAAAGAAATAGAAGCTGCCATCAGAAAACATTGGCATATTCTACGTAATGATCCATATTTAGAGAAGAACATTACAGGGAATCCCAAATTTACATATAGGAGAGCAAGAACACTCAAACAAAAACTTGCTCCAAGTATACCGAAACAACTGAAAAAACGTACCACCACCACCAACCCAGACAGCACCCAAAAAGTGACTAAATGCAATAGCAAGAATTGCCAATGCTGCAAAGTTATTACACACAGCTCTGATTCTTTCCGTTCCAATCACTCCAAAGATAAGTTTCATATTAAAACCAATATGACATGCCAATCCCGGTATGTAACCTATCTCATTGAGTGCCAGTGTGGAATACAGTACATTGGGAGAACAACACAACCCCTGCATTGCCGCCTCAACCAACATAGATTCAACATCCAGCACGGGAATCACAAACACAGTTTATCTAGACATATGGATATTAAACATAAAAATAACATCAAGTACAATATTACCCCAATAGATCATGTTGAGGAAGAAACATCCAATAGATTTGAAATCCTCAAACGTAAGGAAATCTATTGGATGTTCAAACTAAAAACGCTTAAACCGCTGGGTCTAAACGAGGTCACTGAAACCATTTTAGTATAGCCCGTTTATACAACCTGTAACTCTGTATATAAACATATACCTACCTTACTTCACACTTCTAACCCAAGGCTATAGGAGTCCAGGCCATAGCAATTGGGTAAGAGACATCCTTATCCAATCACTTGCACGCACACGAAGTACCATCCTCAAAATCCTAGTTATGCGTGTCTTTGAAATTTGACCTCTCCAGGCTTCCGTAGCTGTAGTTCTATTTCCCAGCGACGGCCATCTTAGTAGTTTTCATATCCACACCTGATGAAGAACGATAATGGACCGATACATATAGACTACTTTAACTATCTATAATTTACTCATCATTTATAATTATAATTGTATCGTTTTTTATCCTAATAATTGTTTTTTATATCATGTCAACTTTTATGTTACTTTTATTATATCTTATGTACTTTCATTTACGGTTCAGATCGATGACACCTGTCATTATCTTATGTACTTTCATTTACGGTTCAGATCGATGACACCTGTCATTCATTGCTTTTCCTGCATGACGCTTCCCGCTCCGGTACCGGGAACGCGAAAGCAGACAACTTAAAAGATCAGATCCGATCCTTCAGGAGGAGAATTTCCTTATCGATCATAGTAGCTTTGAAGATCCTGGGCCTTCTCACAACATGGATCCTGAGTCCAAATTCCTGAGATCACAGGGTCTCTCCAGGGCAGTAGTTTCCACTCTTAAGGCAAGTAGTAAAAAGGTTACCTTCGCCATATACCATAAGATATAGAAAAGGTTTGTGACCTTTTGTGGGGCTAACCCACCATTCAGGCTAAGCTTAATATCTTTCAGGTTCTGAACTTCCTTCAGAAAGGCCTGGAGCTCGGATTATCTACCAGCACCCTGAAGGTCCAGGTTTCTGCTCTCAGCGACTTTTTTGACCATCCCCTTGCGGATCACAGGAGGGTCAAAAGGTTTATTGTGGCCGCATCTAGGATCCAACCTCAGATCCTCAAGCAAGTTCCATCCTGGGATCTCACCTTCGTACTAGACGCCCTCTCCAAGTCTCTCTTTGAACCCTTGGAAGACGCTAGTTTTAAAAATCTAACTCTAAAGACTACACTCCTGATAGCTGTAATTTCAGGCTATCTCCATTAGAGAACCATACATGTGAATATTGTCTGACCGGATCATTCTCACCTTAGATCCAAGTTTCACCTCCAAAGTGGTGTCCAAGTTCCACAAGGACCAGGAGATCACCCTTATGTACTTCTGTGAGAACCACTCTTGAAACAGAAAATCCTACATCCACAGCATCCCCCAGATCCAGTCTTGAACTTACTTCCTCGTAACTTGAACTTACTTCTCTCATAAACCCATGCTGACGCTTGGTTATAAGGTTATGTACAGTGAGATACTCCAGGATAGCATCTCTAACAAACCCCTCAAATATTTTCCCCAAGGGGTGTATGTCATCTGGGCCCGGCAATTTGTCTATTTTAGTGGTGTTAAGGAAGGCGACGCTGCACCTTTTCCTGGGTTAAGGAGCTGACCTTCAAAAGATAATTTGCATTATTCCTTATATCTTCCACCATGGGATTTTCCAGAGTAAAGACAGTTGAGAAGGCTACATTCAGTAGATTGGTCCTTTCCACATCTCCATCCACAAATTCAAGTACAACTACAAGACTACAGCGATCAGGAGACAACTGCCCGTGAGGGCTCACAATCTATATGGGAGGGTAGATGGTTAAACAAGGCGAGGGAGCAGGGCAGTGGAGTTATTGTGTATTTGCCGGTGATCCTGAACAGGTGGGTTTCCAGATTACTTATGAAGGTTTGGAAAGATTGGGACAGCCAGACACATATTGGTAGAGGGTGACAGAGTATGGGAGATAAAATGGAGAAGAGTGTATCTTAATTGAATGAAACTGAAGGTTCTGTGAGGAAAAAAAGATTACATGTGGGACGATATTGACTTCTTAGTTCAGAGATATATGGAGGGGACAGGTTATGGATAGCATTATAAGTCATGATTAGTATTTTTTAATTAAATTTGCTGTGCACGGAGAGGCATAGGAAAAAGCGAGAAAACAGATGGATTAGTTGGGCAGCAGAGTTAAGGATAGATTGGAGGGGCGTTAGAGTGTTAGTTGGGAGACCCCTGAGAAGAATGTTCCAAGCAAGGGTTTTTGAGGACATGGACTAGAAATATTGTAGCTTCTTGGTTGAGGAAGGGTCGGATTCAAGAGATGTTCTTGAGATAGAGGCAGCAGTTTTTATTAAGGATTAAAGGATAGGGCAGAGTGAAAGATGATTCCAAGGCAGAGGACTTTAGGGAACGGAGAGTGTGGAACCATGAATGTGACACTTAGGTCGGTGGAGGAGGCGGAGGGATTGTGTTGGGTAGAGGAAACGATGGTTACATTTTGTCCAAGTTAACTTAAGAACAAAAAGGAGGGTAGGAGGATCATGGCCCAACCTGTAGGCTCACTGTAATTATGGGCTAGAAGAAAGGAAGATATCTGGGACAGAATATACAGTACGATCTGTGTATCAACTGCTTGAGTGGTATTTACACCCTTAACGATTCGCCCGCCGTAGCTTACGGCAGAGGGTATAATGGAGTATGAAGAGGGCTCACAGGCGAGTCCTCTTCATACAAGGGGGGGGTTGTTGCATATTGCCGCAAACACCCCCACTAATAACCCGCGGTGGAGCTGCATGAATCGCAGTACTGATCACTTAACCTTCAAAGCCGCGCGCAAAGATCGCCGCGCGCCGCCCACTTTAGTAACGATCGCCAGCCCACCGAACGTCATCGGGGGGGGGGTGGGCAATCGGTTTCCATTGCGTGCTCGGGTTCCTCGTTGAACCGTGAATATCTGGCAGTCTGCAGATTCGTTACATGAGCCGGTGGCTCATTGTAATGAATGTGCTGCAAAAATGCCATATATTGCCATACGAAGTATTGCAGTATTAGTATATGGAGGAGCGATCTGACTATCTAGGGTTATGTACCCTAGATGGTCTAAAAAAAATAGTGAAAAAAAAAATAAGAAAAGTTTAAAATCATAATAAAATATTAAGTCAAATCACCCCCCTTTCCCTAGAACGATATAAAACATAATAAACAGTAAAAAAATCAAAATATTAGTTTATCGCCGCGTCCCAAATGCCCGATATATCAAAATATAAACGGTTACGGGTGGCGGGACCTGGGCGGTGAGGCGGGAAATGTGCCCCAAAGTTCCGAAATGCGGACTTTTACCACCTTTTACATAACATAAAAATGAAATAAAAAATGATCAAAATGTCCCAGAAACCTCAAAATGTAGCAATGAAAACGTTCGCTCATTTCGCAAAAAATGACCCTCACACATCTCCGTGCGCCAAGTATGAAAAAAGTTATTAGGTCAGAAGATGGCAAAAAAATTTTTTTTCTTTTTGTACACATTGTTAATTTTTTGAAAATCTATTAAAACACCAATAAAACCTATATATAATTGGTTATCACCCCGGACTCGCACGGACCAAAGAAAAATAGGGCGTGCTATTTGGAGCCGAAGTGAAGTAAAAACTGAGCCACAAGAACGGGCCGCACGTGCTTTTTTTTTTTTTCAATTTTCCCACATTTGGAATTTTTTTTTAGCTTCGCAGTACCGGAATAGTTAAAATAAATAACATTACGGGAAAGTAAAATTTGTTGCGCACAAAATAAGCCCTCACACAGGTCTGTACACGTAAAAATGAAAAAGTTATGGATTTTTGAAGTTGGAGAGCGAGAAATGAGCCGAAAAACCCTGCGTCCTTAAGGGGTTAAAACCATGTAATGAGCTGTCCTAGGCCAGAGTATGACAGTAGGCCACTGGAGACTTTGGTTCAGGGCAGTCTCAGTAGAGTGATTGGGTTGAAATCCAGATTGCAGTTTTATTTAAAGAGCTGGTAGGAGGAAAGGTAGGAAGGTAGTTGTAGATGGACATGTTATTCCAGGAGTTTTGAAGCAATTTGAAGTAGTGAGATAGGGTGATAGTTCAGCGGAGGAGGAGAGTCCGGAGATGGCTTTAGGATGGGTGTGACAGTTGCATATTTAATGGAAGATGGAAAAATACCCGTGGATAGTGAATGGCTAAAGAGATGAGTTATGGCTGGTATGAGCATCCCTAAAAAAAACATTTTCTTACATATGTACATGAGCCCTCCGGGGCTACCCTACTTCATCTTTGAGCTGGCGATGGCTTCCGAAGTTTAATTATTCCAGCCTCCTTCATATTACCCGTCCTCCTTCAGGTGCCAAGAGCCATGACGTTACCAAACTCTCGGGACTTATTGCGTATGCACAGACACCAAGTCTCGCACAGCTGGCCGGCGATAAGTGCCGAGAGCTTGGTGACGTCATGGCTCTTGACACCCGAAGGAGGCGGGAATAATTAAACATCAGAAGCCATTGTCACTCCATAGGAGTAAGGCTATATTCACACAAACGTATGGGGGATATATAAATGGCGTATATACATCCCCCATACTCGGCAATGGGCTCACGTGCTTCACCATACCATGCGTCCTATCTTTCCCCTTAATACGGCGCCGTATATCGCTATGAAGAGGGGCGGGTTTGAGCGGCGCTCATTTCCTCTTTCTCTCCCCGGTGCCGATGTATGACCGCCGTACTACGGGTATACATCATGTGAATATAGCCTTAGATGGACCATTTAAATAACAATTCTCTTTTTCAAATATAGGTAACTGATGCCAACTATGGCTCATTTAAAGAGGACCTGTTTCCCTGAAAAGGGGCACTAGGAGCTGCTTACTAAAGTAATGCTAACAGTATAACACTGCTGCGTTTGTTTTGGCTCCTAGTGCACTTTTTCAGATTGGTAATGTCAGCCCACTCCCTTCTGCATTGTGGGCACTTCTGTGAAATCCATCTGTTCACTTATGAATCAACAATGATTGTGTATCGGTTTCTCTTGCTGTTGTGCAAATGGAACAAACAGGTAGCAAGACAACATCTATAAAGGAGAGTTTCTGTAGGTGGGGATCACCGCCTATTTTTCTACTCTCATTTGTTTTGGTAATTTTTGCATTTTGTCATTGCTCTCACCCCTAGAGGTAGCATGAGGCGCCTACAACCCACAGAAGTTATTCAGGTAGTACAGCTCATCCATGATGACACATCAAGGCGATCTGTGGCAAGAAGGTAATCTGTCGGCACAATGTCTGGAGCCTGGAGCAGATACCTGGTTATAGGCCACTACACCAGGAGACATGGAGGAGACTGTTTGAGGGCAACAAACTAGCATCAGGACCACTACCTATTTATTTTTATTTTTTTCTAGTATGTTCTAGTAGTATAAGTTGCTCTCAAAAGAGAACCATACTTTCAGCACTTTGTCGCTGTATGTACTTTCTATGAACTTTTCTTGTTTGTATTCATTCATTTTGACTATTAGGATTTTTTAACATAAAACATATTGTAAAAACAGTAAAACAAAAAACACGTGCTTTACTTGTGTATATTCTTTTAAAATGTCCTATATTTTATTATAGGGGACTGCCGATCCAGAAAGAGCCCTGGCTGTTGCTAAATTCATGTAAGTTTAGTGTGTGTGTGTTCATATTGTCCCAAAGGAAAGTGAGGGAGTTAAAATTAGCAATGCATATAAAGCAAGGCAATGGGTACTAAGCATTAATGTTTGACGACTCTAATCAATAGCAATATGTGAAATAATTTATTTTTGTGAAACGAGTTTTCCCTGCATAGACTAATGTATTACTTTTACCATTGTTTTAATTCAAGTCCATATTTCTGTTTAATGTTTTTTCATCATATTTGATTGTATTTTACGAATCATAATGTGAAACAAACCTGGGTACTCTACCATCTATAGATAAAAAATCCCTCAGGGTCAGAGTGAAACAGAGAAAAAAAATCTGCAAAAGCGCTGTTGTATTGAAGTACATTTTCATATAATCAAACCAAAAGATTGTTGGGCAGATTTGACTCTCACCTTATTGTGCTATGAGTTGGCGTGTATAGTAAACATGTATCAGCAGCTGGTTTCTTCCTACGTCCCAGACCCACTCATCGTTCTAGGAAATAGAGTAAGGACTTTAAAACATGTGAAAGAACCCAGTAAACAATGGACTATGGAATTCCTGGCACTCAAGGAAACTGTCAATCGTTTGATATCTACTTGTATTGTATTTTATTTGGCAACACGTTCCGACTCAGGAAACTGCAAAAAAATATAGACATGTTATTACCTTCTCGATCTCTTCATGCCGTGTATACACGGGCTTGGAAGCTGTGCTTCTTTATAAGAAGATAAAAGAATAGCAGATCCTGCCAGAAGGGGCACACACCAGTATGTCAGTGTTCTTGGTTTACAATCCTTCGTACTGGTGGTAGATTTCCTTTAAGTAGGGGACCGCCTGTACATGTTATTAAGACCTGGGTTGTATGAACTTTTATTACTACTTCATGTAGCTTAGAGTGTGCTACTACTTTATTTTCTGTGGTCATAGAGCTTGAACTCAAGCTTTCCTTTCAATGTCATGTTATTTTACAATATAGTGGTCCAGCAACTTGAAACTTGCATATTTAGCCTCATTCCTGGTTTCCTGATTCTGTATAACTTACATAAAGTATGCCAGATGGTTGGCGATCAATAATATTCTATATTTCCTGATACACTTTTTTTTTATTTTGCATTAATGTCACACTAAGTAACTTGGGCCCAGAAGAGGAAATTTTTTCTAGGACTAAAAAATACCAGGCTCTCCCTAATTGTTAAGTGTAAAACACACAAATGATGTTGCATAGTATTGATCACAATGGGGCACATTTACATACCTGGCTGCTGGAGTTCACCAAAAGTGCATTATCTGACAATAATCCACTGTGCCTCGATTCACTAAGATTGTGCGCCTGATATCCTGCATGTGTCGCTTCCCCACTCAGGTCTGACAGAGTTCACCATCTTTTTAGTGGTGCATGTAAGTGCTTGGGCTTGCGAGACAATTTAAATGTTAAATCCTGCGCTCAGTCTGAATCAATGGTATAATATAGCACTAAATCCAAGGTCACCCACAGTAGCCAATGTAGTAGCATGGCCCCCACAGTATCCCACTTAATAACATGTCCCCTACAATAGCCAACGTAGTAACATGGCCTCCACAGTAGCCAACGTTAGTAACAATGGAATCCACAGTGAGAAAAAGCGGTTTTTTTTCGCTTCAGACTCAGTATAAACTGGCCTCCACGTAGCCAAAGTAGTCTAAGTAACTGGCCCCACGTAGCCAACGTATAGTAACATGGCTCCACAGTAGCCAACGTAGTACAAGGCCTCCCAAAGAGCCAACGTCGTAACAGGCCTCACAGGTGCGACAACGTCAGTAGAACACGGCCCCCACGGTAGCCAACGTAGTAACACGGCCTCCACAGTAGCCAACGTAGTAACACGGCCTCCACAGTGGCCAACGTAGTAACACGGCCCCCACAGTGGCCAACGTAGTAACACGGCCCCCACAGTGGCCAACGTAGTAACACGGCCCCCCACAGTGGCCAACGTAGTAACACGGCCCACCACACGTGGCCAACATAGTAACACGGCCCCTAGAAGTGGCCAACGTTAGTAACCAGGTCCCCCCACAGTGGCCACAAGTAAACACGGGCCCAGAGAGTGGCCAAGTAGTAACACGGCCCTAGAAAGTGGCCAAATAGTAGTAACACGGCCCCCCACAGTGGCCAACGTAGTAACACGGCCCCCCACAGTGGCCAACGTAGTAACACGGCCCCCCACAGTGGCCAACATAGTAACACGGCCCCTAGAAGTGGCCAACGTAGTAACACGGTCCCCCACAGTGGCCACAGGTAGTAACACGGCCCCCCACATTGGCCACAGGGCCACAAGAGCAGCTAAAGTAGTAACAATGTCCTTACAGTAGTCAATATACTAAAACATCACCTACTGTAGTTAGCATAGTAACAGTTCCACCACAGTAGCCAATATTGTTCAGGGCCATTACAGTAATACTAGCAATTCAGCAGTAGTGGTAGGGGAATATAGTAACATTCCTACAACTCTTATATTATGATGATATGACTGAATTTTGAATTTTATTGTATAAGGATATTTCGGTCACAAGATTGGCTGCTAACGCACAACCCTCTATTCAATACTACAGGACTTTTAAGAATACAATCCCAATCTGAGAATCTGGCAACGAGACAGGCTCTTGTCTGTATTCAGACAGGGTCTTGTCCTTATTCAGCCTGCTTAGACGCACAACATGCAGACAGAGTACAAGCACTCTTTAATGGTGCTCATTCACAGCATGACCTTAGTAAAGACCTTAGAGTAGGGGTGCACAACCATTATCGGTCCCAAGGCCACCGCTCAACTGCAAAGGGCCGCACTAGTAACCAGAACCCTAGGTGCACCAAAAACCACAGTACAGCACAAAATGCCACCACAAAAACCACTAGTGTATAATGCTGCATACTGCATTTGTACAATAACTAATAGAACCCAGAACAGTCTACAAATACAGTTCTCAGACCAGACAATAATAATGATGATGGAAATTGTAAGAAGCAATAAAAATAAAGACCCCCTTGAGCAGGCACATAATACTGGAGACAAAATATAGTAATTGTGGCCCAGGGACAGATGTTCATAATAATGGACACCGACTGAGCAGACCATTAGGTCCCCCCCCCCCCCTTTACTTCCTCCGGTGTAGCTATTTGGTAGACACTGCGGGCGGAGGCGGGGGGGAGGCTTAACCTCTCTGCTCCTGTCCCTACAGAGGTCAAGGGCATCCTCCAAGTGGGCCGTCATGGGGACTAGATGGAAACCGATACCGGTGAGTACTAATTCACCATTTCTACTCTCATTGTTTGGTCATTTTTGGCATTTTGTCATGCTCTCAACCCTAGAGGTAGCATGAGGCCTACAACACACAGAAGGTATTCAGGTAGTACAGCTCATCCATGATGACACATCAAGGCGATCTGTGGCAGAAGGTAATCTTGGGCACAATGTCTGAGCCTGGAGCAGATACCTGTGATAGGCCCTACACCAGGGACATGGAGGAGACGTTTGAGGGCAAACAACTAGCATCAGGACCACTACCTATTTATTTTATTTTTTTCTAGTATGTTCTAGTAGTATAAGTTGCTCTCAAAAGAGAACCACTTCAGAACTTTGTCGCTGTATGTACTTTCTATGAACTTTTCTTGTTTGTATTCATTCATTTTGACTATTAGGATTTTTTAACATAAAAACATATTGTAAAAACGTAAACAAAAAAACACGTTGCTTTACTTGTGTATATTCTTTTAAAATGTCCTATATTTATTATAGGGACTGCGATCCAGAAAGAGCCCTGGCTGTTGCTAAATTCAGTAAGTTTAGTGGTGTGTGTGTTCATATGTCCCAAAGGAAAGTGAGGGAGTGTAAAATTAGCATGCATAAAGCAAGGCAATGGGTACTAAGCATTAATGTTTGACGACTCTAATCAATGCAATATGTGAAATAATTTATTTTTGTGAAACGAGTTTCCTGCATAGAACTAATGTATACTTTACCATTGTTTAATTAAGTCCAATTTCTGTTTAATGTTTTTTCATCATATTTGATTGTATTTTACGAATCATAATGTGAAACAAACCTGGGTACTCTACCATCTATAGATAAAAAATCCCTCAGGGTCAGAGTGAAACAGAGAAAAAAAATCTGCAAAAGCGTGTGTATGAAGTACATTTTCATATAATCAAACCAAAGATTGTGGGCCGATTGACTCTCACCTTATTGTGCTTTGAGTTGTGCTGTATAGTAAAAAATGTATCAGCAGCTGGTTTCTTATCTACGTCCACGAACCCAATCATCGTTCTAGGAAATAGAGTAAGGACTTTAAAACATGTGAAAGAACCAGTAAACAAGACTATGGAACCTGGCACTCAAGAAAAATGTCAATCGTTTGATATCTACTGTATTGTATTTTATTTGGCAACACGTTCCGACTCAGGAAACTGCAAAAAAATATAGACATGTTATTACCTTCTGATCTCTTCATGCGTGTATACACGGGCTTGGAAGCTGTGCTTCTTTATAAGAAGATAAAAGAATAGAACAGCGATCGCAGAAGGGGCACACACCCGTATGTCAGTGTTCTTGGTTTACAATCCTTCGTACTGGTGGTAGATTTCCTTAAGTAGGGACAGCCTGTACATGATTAGTAAGAACCTGGGTTGTATGAACTTTTATTACTACTCATGTAGCTTAGGTGTGCTACTACTTTATTTTCTGTGGTATAGAGCTTGAACTCAAGCTTTCCTTTCAATGTCATGTTATTTTAAATATAGTGGTCCAGCAACTTGAAACTTGCATATTTAGCCTCATTCCTGGTTTCCTGATTCTGTATAACTTACAAAGTATGCCAGATGGTTGGCGATCAATAATATTCTATATTTCCTGATACACTTTTTTTTTATTTGCATAAGTCACACTAAGTAACTTGGGCCCAGAAGAGGAAATTTTTTTCTAGGACTAAAAATACCAGGCTCTCCCTAATTGTTAAGTGTAACACACAAAATGATGTTGCATAGTATTGATCACAATGGGGCACATTTACATACCTGGCTGCTGGAGTTCACCAAAAGTGCATTACTACATATATCCACTGTGCCTCGATTCACAAGATTGTGGCCTGATATTGCATGTGTCGCTTCCCACTCAGGTCTGACAGAGTTCACCATCTTTTTAGTGGTGCATGTAAGTGCTTGGGCTTGCGAGACAATTAAATGTTAAATCCTGCGCTCCATCTGAATCAATGGTATTAATATAGCACTAAATCCAAGGTCACCCACAGTAGCCAATGTAGTAGCATGGCCCCACAAGTATCCCACTTAATAACATGGTCCCCTACAATAGCCACAAGTAAGTAACATGGCCTCCACAGTAGCCAACGTAGTAACATGGCCTCCACAGAACCCAAGTAGTAACATGGCCTCCACAGTAGCCAACGTAGTAACATGGCCTCCACAGTAGCCAACGTAGTAACATGGCCTCCACAGTAGCCAACGTAGTAACATGGCCTCCACAGTAGCCAACGTAGTAACATGGCCTCCACGGTAGCCAACGTAGTAACATGGCCTCCACGGTAGCCAACGTAGTAACATGGACTCCACAGTAGCCAACTTAGTAACACGGCCTCCACAGTAGCCAAGTACGTGAGTAACGGCCTCCACAGTGGCCAACGTAGTAAACACGGCCCCCAAGTGCAACGTAGTAACACGGCCTCCACAGTGGCCAACGTAGTAACACGGCCCCCCACAGTGGCCAACGTAGTAACACGGCCCCCACAGTGGCCAACGTAGTAACACGGCCCCCCACAGTGGCCAACGTAGTAACACGGCCCCCCACAGTGGCCAACGTAGTAACACGGCCCCACAAGTGGCCAAACATAGTAACACGGCCCTAGAAGTGGCCAACGTAGTAACACGGTCCCACAGTGGCCAATAGTAACAAGGGCCCTAGAAGTGGCCAACGTAGTAACACGGCCCCTAGAAGTGGCCAACGTAGTAACACGGTCCCCCACAGTGGCCAACGAGTAGTAACACGACCCCCCCCACAGTGGCCAAAGCTAGTAACACCGGCCCCCCCACGTGGCCAACATAGTAACACGGCCCCTAGAAGTGGCCAACGTAGTAACACGGTCCCCCACAGTGGCCACAGTAGTAACACGGCCCCCCACATTGGCACAGGGCCACAAGAGCAGATAAAAGAGTAACAATGTCTTACAGTAGTCAATATACTAAAACATCACCTACTGTAGTTTAGCATAGTAACAGGTCTCCACAGTAGCCAATATTGTTCACGGGCCATTACAGTTAAATATAGCAATTCAGCAGTAGTGGTAGGGGAATATAGTAACATTCCTACAACTTTATATGATGATATGACTGAATTTTGAATTTTATGTTATAAGGATATTTCGGTCACAAGATGGCTGCTAACGCACAACCCTTTTCAATACACAGGACTTTTAAGAATACAATCCCAATCTGAGAATCTGGCAACGAGACAGGTCTTGTCTGTATTCAGACAGGGTCTTGCCTTATTCAGCCTGCTTAGACGCACAACTGCAGACAGAGTACAAGCACTCTTTAATGGTGCTCATTCACAGCATGACCTTAGAGAAAGACCTTAGAGAGGGGGGCACAACCATTATCGGTCCAAGGCCACCACTCAACTGCAAGGGCCGCAATGTAACCAGAACCCTAGGGCACCAAAAACCACGTACAGCACAAAATGCCACCACAAAACCACTAGTGTATAATGCTGCATACTGCATTTGTACAATAACTAATAGAACCCAGAAACGTCTAAAATCAGTTCTCAGACCCGACAATAAATGATGATGGAATTGTAAGAAGCATAAAAAATAAGACCCCCTTGAGCAGAGCACATAATACTGGAGACAAAATATGTAATTGTGGCCAGGGCACGATGTTCGTAATAATGGACACCGATGAGCAGACCATTAGGTCCCCCCCCCCCCAGGTCTATCCAAGCACCTCACTGGGTAGCCTCCCTAGAGGTCTGCTCTCGCATCTCACCCGCCCCAGTCAGCATCCCTCCTGTTTCCTTTGGCTGCTATGCAATGGAGAAGCAGGTCCTTCAGCTAGCAGGCTATATCAGATGTTTTCTTTTCTATAAAAATATGTTTGCTATAGCGTCCCTTGCAGCGGGGTCTTTAAATGATGGCATTACAGGTCCCACAGCACAATACTGTGTGCATATTGCACACATGTTTAATCATATTTTTTTGCTGAAAATCTGGGCAAGTGCGTCTGGGTTTAACACCCCCCCCCCCCCCCCCTCCCCATCAGGGCTCTGGTATGGCCTTAAAGGAAATGCAGTCCTGCTGCTTCACTGGGACATGAGGGTAGTAGGTGCAAGCCACAACTCATGGCTCAGCTTTTGCACAGGCTAGAAGTATGCAGAATTTGTTAATAGAGTATATTCTAAATATATTCCTGAAAAATCCCAGACACTGTAATACAGTAATGACAATTGCATTTTAATATATTTAATGTTTATGGATCTTGTATTGATACAGTATTACTTGATGATATTCTTTTTATTATATCTGTTTTTTTTTCTGTGCAGAGAAAATGATGTTGCTGCGATAGATGTCAACATGGGCTGTCCAAAAGAATATTCCACAAAGGTATTTTTTCTCTTAAGCGGTTGTGTTGGGAGGTTTTTGGTGGGGGCATGGTTGTCGAGATTGGATTCTAACACATTCACCTACTAACTGTAGCTCCCGGCGTTGCTCGGAATATTAAATAAGTGCTGGAAAGGAATGCACTGCTAGAGTGCCCAGGAAAACATGTGGTAATAACGCTTTAACATATCAAGGGAAGTTTGAGGCTGTTTTTCTTTTCTCCTAACACAATAGGTCACATTTACTAAGGACCTTGCGCTTGTTTTCTATTAGACTTTGCATATTCTTTTATGCACAAACTGCTTGTATATGTAGGTAAGAAGTTACTGCGCTCTGTCGGAGCATGAAGATTCACGAAGTGCAGGCTCCACAAATCATGAATCTGGTGCCCTCTGCACCCTACCCAGGCAAACTCCTGGTAGTGCAGTTTGCATTGTTTTTAGTAATTGTGCCCCAACATGCTTTATATTTATTTAAAAAGTTGGATGACATTTTTTGCATCAGCTATGGAATACTGAAATTTAGAAAAAAAATTAAAAATTTTCAGACAGATCGTAATACAACCAAAATAACTTTTTCCGCATGTCTGCTTTATGTTGACTTCATATCAGTCTTCTAAGATGTTATAAGGCTTAGAATTTTGTGAGATTTTTCACACTTTGAAGAAAATCCCCAAAACATATATATAGGGACCTTCTCAGCTTTCAAGTGACTTTGGGAGGCCTAAATAATGGTAAAACCCTGTAAATTACCCCATCACAGAAACTACACCGCTCATTAAGTTATATACCACTTTGAAGACATTTGTTAACCCTTTAGATGTTAAGACAAAATGGGGGTAATTTATGAGATTTCATTAACCCCTTTATAGTTTTTTCACTTCCATTTTTCACTCCCCACTCTCAAAAATCTATAATTTTTAAAAAAAATTTTCACATAAAAATCTCTGTGATTGCTTATTTTTTGCGTAACGAATTGCACTTCATTGTGACGGTATTTAATATTCCATGTCGTGTACTGGGAAGCGGGAAAAAAATGCCAAATGCAGTGAAAATGGTGAAAAATTGAATTTGCAACGTTTTCTTGTGGGCTTGAACTTTACAGCTTTCACTGTGAACCCCAAATGACATGTCTACTTTCTTCTTTGGGTCAGTGCGACTATGGGGATAACAAATTTGTATAGGATTTGTAATGTTTTCATACATTTACAAAAATTAAAACCTCCTTTGCAAATTTTTTTTTTTAAATTTTGCCATCTTCTGACGCCAATAACTTTTTCATACTTCAGTGGACGGACCTGTGGGTGGTGTAATTTTTTGTGACTTTTGAAGGCGTTTTCATTGCTATAATTTTTAGGACTGTGCGTTTTTTTTATAAAACTTTTTATTGATGGCACATTGTAATGAATGAGTTAAAACTAAGTAGCCTCGGGTTGTCGGGTGTTACCGGTAATCCTTTGCTGCAATATGCAGCAAAGGCTTACCAGCTATGGAGAGGGCTCGGCCCGCTAGCCCTCTCTATGCACCGGGACCCGGCTTGCGCCGTACTAGTACGACGCAAGTCGGGAAGGAGTTAAAGGACATCTACCATTAGTTTGTTCGATGGTAAATGTCCAGCATTGCATGCTAGTTCCTTTATGGACTATTTGGAACTGTTTTTGGTGGATAAAGAAAGGGCATATTTGCTAATGAAAATTACTTTTAAAAATATATTTGAGCCAGAGACTGATGTTGCCTGTTCGCCTCTCGCAAAACTTTAGTGAATTTGCAACAAATGTCTTTGATCGATTGGAACTTGCCCATAAATCGGATGATCTAGAAACTAATTTTAAGAACTTGGAGATCTGAGGTCAAAAATATTAACACCCCGTGGAACATAGCCTCTTGGGAAACATATATCAAGGAGGGAATCATCCCGGAGGAATTGAGACGGCAACTCCCTTTTGAGTACCAGTGAGACATATACTCATGATTTATTAGCTTGGGAGGTCTCACAGGTGCTCCTGCAAACCATCTCCCGGGTCACAGGCCACCTGTGCCCTTCTCCACTGCCCCGGTCCACCTGCTTACTCACTTACCTCGCTGCGATTCAGTGCTGACTCCGGCGGGACGGGAGTGTGCGCGTAGGCTTCCTGAAATTTAAAGGCCAATGTGCTGATAATTGGCCAATTCTGTTAAATTCCCAGCCGTTTCCTGTGTTCCCTGCCAGATCTTTGTGTTTCCATGCCTGAGAGAAAACTATATTCCAAGCCCTTGGCGATTTATTCTGATTTCCCGTCCCGACTCCGATCCTGTGCTGCCTGTCTCGACCTTCTTCTTTTACCGACCACTCTTCTGCCTTATGACTTTGTACTATGCCTCGGCCGCCACCGCGAATAAAGTCAAGCCTGTGGAGCGACCTGGCGGTACCATGCCACAGCTAGTCCAAAATGCTTTGCGGCGGGCTCTGGTTAAAATTGAGGTGCCACTTAGATTCCGCTCCCAGTTGTTGGCTTGCATCATCGTCCGTGGTGGTCCAGTGGGTCTACTACCCCTTGTGCCTGATAGGAGGCTTTTCTAAATCAATGTTCGTGTAATCCTAGGTTATTTATTATTGACATAAGAAAGAAAAAAGAGAAACTAGAACCATTTAGATCATTTATGCCAGTAGAACACCAGAAAGGCTGAGAATGAAGTAAGGATGAAGAAATACAGAAAAAGGAGGATGTAGGAGGGGAAAGGGGGACTGCAAATCCAATGTAAATCAAATTTGATGTATGAGGACAACGGTATCAGTAGAACTATTAAAGAAGAGGGTATGCATGGAATTGGTTTCAGATCTCTCCCCAAAAGAACTTTTTATTACCAAGCTCCAAGATACCTACAGTATCGAGGAGAATTGCACCAGCATAATAGGATGTATAATGGGGGTAGACGGAATTATTAGGAATGCACCCAGAGAAGGGCATATGAGGGATATCCACCGTGGAGAGGAGGTAGACCTTATTATGAATTCAACTACCTGAGAGGTACATCGGGACAGGGACTCCCTTATTTTGAAAGAAAGAGGAGTGTAGAACCTATGGTGGGAGAGAGGAGCACCAATTGAGACCTCTAAAAGATAAACTATACTTTAGACACCATTGGAAAAACGAGTTCAGAAATAATGTGAAGGGAGATCTTTTTTTAGGGAAAAGTGTAATGGATTTTAAAAACCCTCCTCAATTTATGGGGGGGGGACACAACGATCAGTGTAAAACTAGGAGAGGTGGAAGAAAGAAACATGATAAATCAAATGAAGACAAAAGGGAACTTACATAAGGAATTTTTAAGATAAGTTCCAAAACTTTATCACAGGGACAGATGACTCCTCTTTAATAAAGGTTTCTAATTTGCAACTGAAGTATAAATGAATAAATTTCAAATATAAATAGACATACATAAATATATAAGAAATATTACATAGACTGCAATATTAAGAATAATCCCACCGATGATTATAAGAAATTCACTAAAACTTTGGTAACTTATTATCTCCCGAAAATACATAAAAATCTAGTACATCCTCCAGGATGCCCAATTGTTCAGTATTCAGCTGCCTGTCTGGTATATAGATATCTTTTTTACAAAGAGATCTGGTCAAAATGAGATCTTATTTGAAGGATTCTCTCCAAGTTGTTGATTAACTAAAAGAACTTCATGTACCATAAGGAAATATTTTATTGGGAAGCCGTGATGTCTCCTCCCTTTACACATGCATACCGCAGATTGGAACTAAAAGATCGTCACAAAAAGTTTTTGGTGGATTCCATTAGTTTGTCTTAAGAGGAATTTTTTCTGGTATGCAACCAAAACATGGGCACTGCGATGGGAGTTGAATTTGCCCCCAGCTTCACCAATATATATATATTCAGGCTTTTGAGGAGGAGATAATCTTCTACCAGAAGAAGAGTTTTTTTTTTCTACATATAAAATATATATTGGGGACTTCCTGATACTATGGACTGGTGATATGGATATGTTTAAATCGTTCATAGATTATTTAAATATGAATAGCTGTAATCTGTCATTTACCTATGAAATAGATTGTTACACTTTTTGGACCTGGAGTTTTTTTACTCAAAAGACAATCTATATCACCCTAGATTGAAAGCGTCACCATGTGTAAAAACATGGTGAGAAGTTTGTGACGACACTGACATTGGGCCAGGGACCACTGACATTGGGCCAGGGACCAATCACAGCCATCGCTACCCGACGATCACTGTGATTGGTCAGCGAATCCAGTCTGACCAATCCCAGTTCAAGAGGGAGGGGAGAGCTGGTTCTGACCACATTTGATAAAATTGTGTGGGATCTTTTATTCCCCCTGTTGGGTAAAGGCTATCACCTTTATATTGATAATTTCCATAGCGTCCCCCATGACGGCCCCAACTGGAGGATGACCCTTGACCTCTGTAGGGACAGGAAGCAGAGAGGTTAAATACCCCACCCCGGCATCCGTACACCAGTGGCTTCCTGTCCCTACACAGGGCAGGGAGTAGAGAGAAGTCTCTACTCATCCCCAGTAGTTGGGACGGTGAGGGGGGACCAAAGTGGCGCAGGGAATCGTCCCTTACCCTAAGGCAGTCTCGGCCTCGATCGGACTTCGGTCCTTTCCTCTGCCACAAGACAGAGATGCCTTTTTCTCCGGCTCTGCCCGCGGCTCTGCGCAGCTAAGGACACCCGGAGCGTGTCCATCACGGAAGTCACGTGGACCGCCGTCCGACTCGGACCCGGAAGCAGGAGCGTGGAGCGGTAAGTTTGAAAAAGCAAGGTATTCACGTTGATCTGAGGTCTAATAGTCGCACTCTGGTCCTGACAAGAGTAGTCGCTAAGATCGGACGCTTTTCTGAGCATTTTCCAGCCAACAAGGTCTGTTAACATGCTGTATGATTACCTCATATGTGTCATATGTGTCATTTACAATCCAGGTCTATATAGACATGTGTATATCTCTCTTAGGGGCTTGTGCTGTATATCCCTCATTTTAAGATACCTCAGGTACTTCTTTGTTATATTCCACTTGGTTAAATGTCACAGTCTATCTCACATTTCTATAAATGTTTAGGCTTGCTGATAACAAGATCCCAAAATTAGGAATATGGAGACACATGGCATGGAGGCTTCGAGTCTGGACCTCATATCCTTGAACCCTGTAAGTAGGGTCAGTTGGGGATAGGGTGGTGGGTCACCCACATGTCCCTATATTTTCACATGAGGTGTCCGGTTAAGGACTAATTACTTCTCCTTCTCCTTGGTAGGAGCCCAGGGAAAAGGAGAAGGATAAAGTGAGAGCTAAAGATCAGTCCGGCACAAAGAAAACCACTTCCAAAAAGTGTAATATGTGCCTAGAGAAACTCCCTACGGACTATAAAAAGCCGGTCTGTAAAACCTGTGTGGATAACCTACTCAGAGAAGAGAGAGCCTCATTTGTGGATGAAATGCGTAGTTTTATCAGGGATGAAGTTAAAACATCTATAGCATCATCCATATCAGCTTTCATACCTCAGGAACCTCCGCATAAGAAGCAAAGAGTTATAGAATCCATGTCGGATTCCACATCAGACTCAGAAGGGACCAAAGAATCTATGGATATGGAGCCGGGGCCCTCAAATTCAGCAAGTAAAATGGAGTCGAGATATTTGTTAGCATCCGAGGATCTGGAACCATTACTAAAAGCTATGAGGGATACCCTCAAAATTGAGGAAATAGAAGAGACCAAATCTATTCAGGATTAATTATTCGGACTTCTTAAAGTTAAGAAGAGGCGAGTGTTTCCCATAAATGACACTCTTAAGGAACTGATACTAGAAGAATGGAGAGAACCGGAGAACAAAATCTCCATATCTAGAGAATTTAAAAACCGTCTCTCTTTTGATGAAACGGAAGCCAAAATTTGGAACGCTACCCCTAAAGTAGACATCCAGGTCACCAAAATGACCAAGAAGACGGACCTCCCGTTTGAGGATGCAATCCAGTTAAGGGATCCCCTGGATAGAAAGGCGGACCTTCTAAAGAAGACATGGGAATGTGCCATGTTGAATCTAAAATCAAATATTGCCACAACATCCATGGCGAGGACTCTCTCTTTCACTGGATTACCGAATTGGAAGGTCATGTTAGAGACGGTACTCCTAGGGAGATGTTATTGAGTACATTTTCCACGTTGAGAGCAGCTACAGCCTTCATCGCAGATGCCTCAGCGGAAGGAGTGAGAATAAGTGCCAAGGAAGGTGCACTATCGAATTCAGTTAGAAGATCACTTTGGCTTCGCCAGTGGACTGGTGATTTCAGATCGAAGTCAAAGTTATGTGGTATTCCATTTGAAGGGGAATACCTATTCGGTTCTGAACTTGACACGCTTTTGGAGAAAGCGGCAGACAGGAAGAAAGGGTTTCCGGAATCCAGGAGTAGCCAAAGGAAGCAACCCTTTCGAGACTCTAAGGACAGAAAACAGCCCTTTTAGAGGGAAAGGCAAACAGGGCAGATGGAGCTACCCTAAAGGAGGAAGAGGAAGGGGCTTCCTACTCAGTGCCAGCAACTCTGCCCCAGCGTTCAGAAAACAATGACGCCAGGGTGGGGGGAAGACTATTGAAGTTCCACTTTCAATGGACTCAGATAACATCAAATCCCTGGATACTAAGTATTCTTCAGGAAGGTTACCATCTAGAACTAACCTCTCTTCCCCCCAGAAAATTTGTTTTGACAGAGCAGCCCTCAGAAAACCTCTCAAACTCGCTGTGGTCAGAGATACAAAAACTCATTCAGTTGGATGTCATCATCCCGGTTGCTCAGACACAATTAAAAGAGGGACACTACTCTCCCCTCTTCCTGATAAAAAAAAACGAATGGCACTTTCAGGATGATTTGCAACCTGAAGAATCTGAACAGGTATGTACGATACCGAAAGTTCAAGATGGAAACAGGGAGCTCGGCAGCCGTTCTGATCCAACCAGGAGCATTCATGTGTACGATAGATCTGAGAGATGCGTACTACCATGTGCCAATACATCAAAAATCTCAAAAATTCCTCAGATTTGCAGTGCGATCACCTTGGGGAGAGGAAGTCCACTATCAGTACAAGGCGCTGCCCTTTGGGATTTCTTCGGCCCCAAGGACATTCACGAAGATCATGATCGAAGTGATAGCTTTCCTGAGGCGGGAAAGGGATTCTAGTCATCCCCTACCTGGATGATCTGTTAGTGGTGGCTGGTTCGAAACAAGAGCTAATACACCACCGGGATATCACAATGAGGATCCTACAACAGTTAGGATGGATAATAAACTTGGAGAAGTCCAAACTAAACCCAAGTACAGAGGTTGTCTTTCTAGGAACATTATTGGATTCGATCCAGCAGATGTCCTTTTTACCGCCAGAAAAAGCAACAAGACTAATGCAACATATTATAATGTTTCAAAAAAGAAATCATTGCACGATAAGGGAAGCCATGAGGATACTGGGTCTTATGACATCTTCCATACAAAGTGTACAGTGGAGCCAAAGTCACACCAGAGTCCTTCAAAGTTGGATATTGGCCTCCTGGGACAATGATCCCCAACATCTAAATCAAAAGATCCAGATTTCGGAAGCGGTCAAGCAATCCCTGGAGTGGTGGACAGATACTTCCAACTTGGGAAGAGGAATGTCATGGCATCCCTGGCCAGTGATAAATATCCGGACGGATGCAAGTCAGTCAGGATGGGGAGCAGACATAGCAGGCCTCCCCGTTCAAGGTCTATGGCCGTCCTCAATCAGATCCCGTTCCTCGAACTTCCGAGAACTGAGAGCTGTTCTAGAGACTTTAAGAGCAAGTGCTCAAAGCTTGAGGGGGAAACATGTAAGAATTTATTCAGACAACACCACTACAGTGGCTTATCTCCGTCATCAGGGGGGTACCAGGAACCCCGATCTCCTCAGTCTTTCGGAAAAGATATTCATCTGGGCAGAAAACAAAATCCGCTCCCTCTCAGCCACCCATCTAAAGGGAGAGATGAATCAAGTAGCAGACTATCTCAGTCGTCAGGCGATAGACCACAACGAGTGGTGTCTAAACGAGAGCATCTTTTCAAGTCTCACACAAAAATGGGGACAACCAGTAACAGATCTCTTTGCCTCCAGCAAAAATACAAAAGTTCCTCATTTCTTCTCTCTGGAGCCAAATACTCCGGTTTGCCGAAGGGATGCTTTCAGCCAGTCCTGGAGCAGACCTCTAATGTATGCCTTTCCTCCCATACCTCTCATAGCGAGAGTGATTCAGAAGATCAGAGAAGACCAAGCAAAGGTTATACTCATTGTTCCCTGGTGGCCAAAGAGGAACTGGTTTCTGTGGCTAGAGAAGATGGCATTGGAAGAACCTGTCATGCTGGAACCTCTAAACAATCTTCTGTTCCAGGGTCCAGTTTACCATCCAAATCCACAGGCTCTCCAGCTCTCGGCATGGATCCTGAAAGGATGTTGCTGATATCCAGGGGACTATCAAACAAGGTAATTTCCACACTCAAAGCAAGCCGCAAACCAGTTACCCACAAAATCTATGCCAGGATATGGGGAAGATTTGTGTCTTTTTGTGGCAGGACTCCTCCTAACCAACTGTCCCCTAATATCTCACAGGTGCTAGACTTCCTGCAAGCAGGATTTGACAAGGGCCTTAAGACAAATTCCCTAAAAGTCCAGATTTCAGCCCTCAGCGCCTTTTTCGACACTCCATTAGCCGAAAATAGATGGATCCAAAGGTTTGTCAAAGCTACGGCTAGGCTAAGACCACATATAAAACAGAATATCCCAAATTGGGATCTTTCATTAGTACTGGATTATCTCACAAAAATACCATTTGAACCTCTGGAGACGGTTAAACTTAGAGAATTGACGCTAAAACTTACCTTTCTCATAGCCATAACAACAGCTAGGCGTTTGGGTGAGATCCAAAGTTTGTCAATTAAAGAACCATATCTTAGATTATGTGAGGATAAGATTGTACTAATGTTAGATAAAGCCTTCACACCCAAAGTAGCTTCATCTTTTCATCGTAACCAAGAGATTATTCTGCCTTCCTTCTGCCAGAATCCAAAACATGCCAAAGAACAGGAGTGGCATACGCTAGATGTCAGGAGATATCTTCTACATTATCTCGAAGTTACCAAATCCTGGAGGAAAGACAACAACATTCTCCTACAATTTAAAGGAAAGAACAAGGGCAGGAAAGCTTCAAAAGCATCCATCGCCAGGTGGATAAGAACAGTCATCAAAGAAGCTTATGATGCCAACAACCTGGACATTTCAGGGACTATTAGGGCCCACTCGACCAGAGGAGTGGCAGTCTCCTGGGCGGAAAAACGGGGCGCCTCATTAGAGGACATATGTGGAGCAGCTACCTGGTCTACTCACCTAACTTTTTCCAAACACTATAGGCTAGATGTTCAAAGTGCTAGAGACCAGTCCTTCGGAAGGAAGGTCTTACAAGCTGTTGTCCCACCCTAATTATTTATCTGGTACATCTCCAGTTGGGGCCGTCATTGGGGACGCTATGGAAAAGGAGAATTATTCTCACCGTTAATTCGGTTTCCATTAGTCCACCATGACGGCCCATATATATTTCCCACCCTGTAATTTGGAAAAGTTAAATTGCCTATTTGTTCTGTGTGCATTAATAACATACAATAAATGGGTTGCATCCAAGGCCGATGTAGTTATTTGGTAGCCACTGGTGTACGGATGCCGGGGTGGGGTATTTAACCTCTCTGCTTCCTGTCCCTACAGAGGTCAAGGGTCATCCTCCAGTTGGGGCTGTCATGGTGGACTAATGGAAACCGAATTAACGGTGAGAATAATTCTCCTTTTCTTTACAATTGTCCCTCTCTTTCCGTGCCTCCTTGAAAAGAAACAGTGGCCTGCGGAACAATAAGGAGGAATCAAAGAGGCCTCCCAAAAAATCTGGTGACCCTTAAATTGAGGCGGGTTGACACAAGTCCTTGTGTCAGAGTAACATCATGCTGACAAGATATAAGGACGAGAGATGTGTTTGTCCTCACATCTATCCATGCAGATTACAGCACCCCTATTTCTGTTAGAGGAACCAATGCCACAGTCCTCAAGCCAGTCTGCATACAGGAGTACAGCCAAGACATGGGAGGGGTTGATCTAGCCGATCAAATGCTACAGCCATATAATGCGATGTGCAAGTCCCGCAGTTGGTACAAAAAGGTTGCAGTGCATTTAGTGCAAACTGCATTGTATAATTCCTTTATCATTTGCCGCAAGACCCGGCAACAAGTATCTTACGTGGCATACCAAGAACAAGTAATTAAGCAATTACTGTTGCCAGAGGGTGTGAGCACATCCCATACTAGTCACGCCAGCAGAATTTTGCCAGGACAACATTTCCCATCTGAGATCCCCCCACAGAAAAGAAAAGACGACCATACAAAAAATGCTGTGTGTGATACAAGAAGCGAACACGTAAAGATACGGGTTATCAATGTGACACTTGCCCAGATAAGCCAGGGTTGTTGATCAAAGACTGTTTCCGCTCTTACCATACTTCGCTGGAATATTAATTTTATTGTTATTTTGTCATTTTTGTTATTTTTTTTAATATGATCCAGAACTTCATTGCAATGTCGGCCATTTACAAATAGATATTATACTTAAAATTTAAAACCACATTTCCTTATATCCGTAGATTAATACAGAAAGAAAAAGTGTTCTAAACAACATATGCAAATAGATTTTGTCTGGATTTATTTTACTAGCCCCAAAAACTTTCAATATACCTCTAGATGAATAATTTCTGCTTTCTGGGTGCTGTTTTCAATAAGATTCACATATGGTGGTGTTACATTATTCTGTAAATTTACTATAAGTATGGAATGGGGCCTATAAGTTACTATTGCTTTATCCTGGAAGCCTTGAAGGGTTTAGTTTCCAAAATGGGGTCACTTATTGGGTTTTTTTAATGTTTCCATTCCCCGCATTCTTTGTAAATAAAAGGTGGTGGCATAAAACAGTTTCAGGAAAATCTACCCACTTATAGTCAAATGGTGTTTGTTCTGTTCTGTGCCCTGCTATATGCCATAAAAGCAGTTTACACCCACATGTGGGGTATTTCTGTGCTCAGGAGGAATTGTGCTACAAATTGGGTTGTGTGTTTTTTCCTACAACCCATTGTCAATTTGTACATTTTAGGCCTAAATTAATATATTAGTGGGAAAAAATTAGTTTTCAAAATTTTACTTCTATTTTGCTTCAGTTTCTGTGAAACACCAAATGGGTTAACAAACTTTCTCAATGTGGTTCTGAATAGCTGGATGGGGGCATTTCTGAGAATAGTCATTTGTGGTGGTTTCTTATTGCAAAGTCTTTTAAAAAGCTTTTTCTTAATTGCAATAGTCCATAAACACTATTTCCAAATTTTCCTAAAAATTGCTGTTTGTAAGTCTGCTAACATCCTAGAAAAATTTAAGAATGTTTACAAAGTTATTACAATATAATGCAGAGCTATGGTAAATTTTATTAAGTAATTTGGATGGTAACATTGATTGTCTAAAAAATAAACATTTTTAATTTGGAAAATTGCAGATTTTTTAAATTTTTTGCTACATTTCCACTTTTTTTTACCAAAAAATGTAATTCATATCAACTAACATTTACCACTGACATAAAGCACAGTGGGGCACATTTACTGCCAACTTTTTACCGTTTTGCCCTGAATTGCCCCTGGTTTTTGGCGCACACGATCGGAATGTGTCGCATCGGTGCCGGCTTGCATGCGACACAAATCGGGGGATGTGGATGTCGGACAACCTGGCTGATTCGGACAAACTATGGAATTTAAAAACAAAATTCTGTCGCAAGATCAGCACTCAAATGCACCAGGAAGAAGATAAACTCCAGCGGACCTCGGCGGGGAACCGAAATCGGGCGCGTGGGCTATGTGAATCGCAGAAGATCTGAATCCTCGTTGGACAATGCACAGCGAGGATCGCGACGGGACAGGTAAGTAAATGTGCCCCAGTGTATCATTAAAAAGACTCAAAATAATGATACATGTTAGGTCTGAAAAATAGGCTTGTGTCCTGATGGTCAATTTAGGCTGTGTCCTATGTGGGCATTCATGTTTAATTAAACTAATTTGCCATATGTAAACATTTCTTCAATTGGATGTTATTAAAAAAAAATGTTCCTGTGTGAAGATAATTTCTTATAAATGTAGCCGTGTTGACCCTTAGAAATGAGATGGCTTCCTCGGATCCGATCACCTCATGTTTTGGCAGCGCTATTGGCAGACATGTTCTATTGAGTACTGCCTGACCACATTGATTCGGCAATCATTACTACAGGACGACTGTGGGACCTGCAATAACTCCTCAGACATTTAATGTTCAGAAACTTTTTTTTCCCTTGTGCAATCCTTCCAGCAGGGGTGGCCGTATCCATGGATACAGTCTTGTTGCTACGGGACCATATGACTACATTTATGAGAAATTATCTTCACACAGGAATTTTTTCTTTAATAACATCTAATTGAAGAAATGTGTGTGTATGTATATGTATGTATGTATATGGTGTCTGTAATTGTCTGTGTAATATTATAGATATACATATATTAGATTACGTTATGTAGGTATATGGATGTATATTATAATATGTATGGTAATGTATTATATGTATGTATGGAAGGTATGTATGTATATGATGTATGTATGTATGTTATGTAGATATATGTATATATGTATGTCTGTAGTATTATGATATATGTATATATGTATGTATGTATATATGTCTATGCTATGTTGTATGTATTATGTAGTGTATGTATGTATGTATATTAGTGTAGTATGTATGTATGTAATGTATATGATGTATGTATATGTATGGATGTATATATGTATGTGTATATGTATATATTTGTCATGTATTCTTGTATATGGTATGTATATGATATGTATGTATTATGAGTATGTATATATTGTATGTTATATATTGTATGTAATTATTTGTATGTTATGTATATGTATGTATGTATATTGTATGTATTATGTATATATTATATGTATGTATGATAGTATGTATTTATGATGTATGTATGTATATTGTATGTATGTTTATGTAGATGTATGTATGTATGTATTATGTATGCTATATGCTTACTTTGTATGTCTGGTATCTGTAATTATTATCTATATTTATGTATGTATGTATGTAAGAGATGCTATCTATATGTAGGGATAGTGATGTGAACTGTAGAGTACTTATATATAGCAGTTTGTATGTATGTATATCATATGTGTATGGCGTATTTATGTATATTTATAGTATATATATGTATATCTTATGTATGTAGTAGTCAATGCTCGTTTTTATATATGTATGGTATGATAGGTATTTATATATATTATGTAATCGTATATATAATTAATGTATGTAAGTATGGTGTAGTATTAGAGTTATATATTGTATGTAATATATCACATTCCTGTATGTATACTAGGTATGGATAGAATATCGTATTATTGTATGTATGTTGTGTATGTATGTTTATGTGTATGTGTAATGTTATGTTGTATATATGTAGGTGGTATGTGTATGGAGGTATAATGTAGGTGTATGTGTATTATGTAATATGTATGTGTATTATATGTAATGTGTAATCTATGTTGTGTATATATGTTGTGTATAATGTATTGTATATATGTATCATTTACTGTGTAATGTTATGTATATATGTAGTCGTATATGTATGTATGTATATGTACTGTTCAATGTATCTGTATGTAATGTATATATAATATTTGTAAATATAGCTATTGTAATGTATATATGTGTGTATGTATATATGTGTTTATTAATATGTTGTATTATTTGTGTAGTGTATATATCTGTATATATTGTGTATATATATATATGTGACGTAGTCTGTGTATACTATATATATGTATGTACCTGCTGTCTTCTCGTCTAATGTAGGTATTTTCCTGTG
>CM033647.1:121482982-121497982 GCA_019512145.1 Engystomops pustulosus
TATATGTATGTATATGTGTGTATATATATATATATATATATATATATGTATGTATATGTGTGTATATATATATATATATATATATGTATGTATGTATATGTGTGTATATATATATATATATATATATGTATGTATATGTGTGTGTATATATATATATATATGTATGTATATGTGTATATATATGTATGTATGTATATGTGTATATATATGTATGTATGTATATGTGTATATATATGTATGTATATATATGTATGTATATGTGTATATATATGTATGTATATATGTGTATATGACATTTAATGTTCAGAAACTTTTTTTTCCCTTGTGCAATCCTTCCAGCAGGGGTGGCCGTATCCATGGATACAGTCTTGTTGCTACGGGACCATATGACTACATTTATGAGAAATTATCTTCACACAGGAATTTTTTCTTTAATAACATCTAATTGAAGAAATGTGTGTGTATGTATATGTATGTATGTATATATATATATATATATATATATATGTATGTATATGTATATATGTATGTATATGTATATATGTATCAAAGAGGAAATCATCAGAAGAGATCATCCAACTTCAAACATCTGACATTTTTGGGGTGCACGCTCCAAACTCTCTACCAAGATTTACCGGGAGGAACCCTCAATACCAACACCCCCCTGTGCTCGAGCCCCAATACCCCTGCTTGATCTGCTGGAGACCAATGCATACCTAACCCAGCGGGGCTTTCCCCTTTCGATTTAACAGCAAGAAAGGATGGTCCGCTTAGGATCTACTCTATCTTTCCGAGTGAACTTTCTGTTTTATATGCTACACGTGTCAGCATTAATCCGCCTTACTATCACACCGATTGGCCCCAACATAACCTGCCCACACTTGGAACCTACACATACCTCCACCTGGCAAGCTGGTTAGCTCGACCCGCTAAGCGCCAAAGCGCCCCAACCGCAGAACGCCGTCCTCGAAGATGACAGCATTGATATTGCCCCTGTATCTGTCCCCCTACTTTATACCTGCCGTCACACATTGTGGCTCATGCATCTGTGACACGCACACCCCATCTCTTATTCTACCTACTTTCTATCCTGTCCCTATACTTCCGACTACCGTTTAGCTGTGGACTGTCTGTTTATAGCTTAGTATGTTTTCGCACACTACGTCCACACTCCACAGTCACAACTACAAACACCGTATAAGCCGAGCTACATATGACACTTTTTACATGCGACCACACTACAATCGCAGCTCTGGGGCAACTAGCTGTTACTCTCCTGTGTCTTCTTACGTTTCAATCACATGACTACGGTAAATATGCAGATCGACTTTCCCCCATAGTAGATCTCCTAATATGCCCCTCCCACCGTCACCATCACAACCACGCTCCTGGTTGACGGATCTGTTTAACTCGTTCTGTATGCAACTACCATGGACTTATCCTTGGGGGATTTACGCGAGACCAGACAATACGCTATCCTCACAGCCCATTTCCAAATTGTCTTTTTTCTTTTTGTGCTTTTTATATACATGTTTATATTGTTTAACAAATAACCCATGGGTCCTATTTAGGAACATAGCGTGTCCGCCCCCCCTCCCCCGGAGGCCGCAGAGCAGCCCAAATTGCTCAGTCTGTCAGCCAGACAATTTTCTCTAGGCACAACATGGAATCTTAATACACATTAATCTCTGATGTTAAAGAGTACTGCCACTGCATGCAATACGTCCGTCTCTAGTGCAGAATATAGCGGGCCAATTTTTTCAGGAGACACACCTCTATACACCAATAACAGGAGTCTTTTCATTTTGCTATCACACTGGTCCCAACACCTTCCTAGCACCACTTGCACACCCCCCACACTACACACGCACTAAGAGAAGCCATAGATTACTCTCATATCCCGACCATTCGCTCCATCTCCTCTAGACGCACAGAGGAGACCGGGCTTAATTCACATTTAGCCTAACTCAAGGCTCCATCCTGGTATTAAAGTTACATACTATGTAATGCATATATGACCCCAATTCATCCCGGCCAACGGCCCGTTCTCTCACGAGGTCCTTTCAACATTCGCTCCTCCATCACCCAAACGTGACCTTCTGATATTGGTAAGAGCCTATAATGGCACATTCTCATAACATGTCCACAACCCTCCCGCCTGGCCACCCAGACAAACCAGCGCAAACTCCTAGCTCTTGAGTCTCCACGCCTGATGCACATAAACACTCATTATATGACTGATGGCGGCATAAATACCCACAGCTAGATCGAGTTTACATACTACTCTTCCCTTCACAGAACGATTACACGAATCGACTATTTCCCAACTTGCGGCTTTAGTGGAGAACAACATAGTTCAATCTACACGGGCAGGACCACGCGCCAACGGTCCTTTTAGACCATCAAATCTTGACTAGCCGAAAGGCTTTTGATCAGCCTACATTGGCAATTTAAATGTTCAAACCCTAAAATTGCTCCTTTGGACTGCGTGACCCTTATTGTGGAAGCCCTGAGATCTATTTGGCCAACCCCTAAACGGCACAAATACGACTCCCTCAATCTCTTCTACCGTCCCCTGTTAAACGCATAACAACTGGACCCCTCGGATGTCCCCTATCCCCTTGTACTTTGGCGTCCTAATTATCGAACCACTGTGGCAGTAAATATCCCAACTCAACCCAAAATACAAAATTTTAAAGTAGCCCGTTCGCGCCACTCGACGCAACGTTACTTACTTTGACCCTTGAAAGCCTCTTATTCCCTAATACCGAATCTCCACGCCACTATTGAGGAAATATACTTAGCATCAGGATACCAAAAATACTCACACTAAGCGGATGCCTACCACTCAAATCTATCCCCTCAGTCACTTAGTTCTTTTAAAGATTCGTTTTCAGTACTCCTGCACTCAACATCCCTTAGTACCTGTGATCAAGCTTACCCCCCCTATTTCATCTCTTAAACCCCCCCCCCCCCCTCATCAAGATTGAGGAGGCAGTGGCAAAGTTGTCGTCCTATATACCTATCCTTATTGGGTAAAATTACACGCGATCAAAATGTTGATATCGTTCCAAGATTTTGGTTTTTTTTATTCTATGCGAATACATCCCGGTAGCGTCCCCAAAACAATCCGTACACGGATACAATCACGCTTCTTCCAGACTTTTCTATGAACTGATAAGAGACACGGAATTCCGAAACGTCCTTGTGGCCCCAAAGTCAAAGGGGGTCTTGGCCTCCAGAAAATTAACTCTAAACTACTACTCAACACATCGTGACAATATTGTCTCTTGGACAGCTCTTGCCTCCTTTAATAGAGACGGAAATTGAAAAACTATGGATGGCCACCCTTGCACCACCCGTTCATTAATCGGAGGTCCTCCGACGGAGATCCCCAATTCATCGTTGTAGCCCCTATGGCCTTCAAATGAGACTAATGGCACAGATTCCGATCCTTTACTCTCTAGTGACACACACAGATCGGCCACTTACCTCCTTTTGTTGTAATACCCCACCTTGCCCTCAAGACCTTGGAGCAGACTTTGTTACCTTCTGGAAGCCAATGAACGCTTTCCCGAATTAAAGACCTGAGCACCCACAACAAAGCAACTGCTCACTTTCACACTGATCTCGTGCTAGGCATCAGCTCAATTTGCCCCATCATCTGACACTTTACCCCCGATTTACCATTCTGTCGTAAAAATCAGGATCGTCTCCATTCCATCCCCTACACAACACCATTTGAGCGGATATGTCATGAATAATTCCACCTGAAAGGTCTGATTTCAGACTTATACGCCTTGCTTATGGCACAAAAAGCCCAGAACAGCAGACTTCATAATATGCTCAATATTGGAGGATGGTCTGTAGGGAGTGTACCGAGTCAGTCATGAAGATAATTTGGGTGGGGGGGGGGGGGGGGGAGAGCTCACCCAGAGGTGCTCTGTCCCACTTTATCAAGAGAACCATGTGTGCCTGGAGCGTGACATATTTTAATGTACTAGTGGGGTGTTAGACAACATCTGTTTAGTTCCACCTGATCTGGTCAGGATTTTGTTTGTTTCAGGCAGATGATACGGGAGGCTGTTTTTTTTTGTGCTGGCATTCAACGACAGACGAGAACCTGTTTGGACTGCACGTGGGTCAACTGTCTCTAGATACTGCATCACAGTACCAACGCCCTCACCCACCCCGCTACCACTGTCTCCTACTGGGCCAGATCTCCCACATATGGTTCTTCGGATTGCAGGCAGTTCAAAAGACACATCACCCTGAAAAGGCTCGCTACAACTCCCCTGTCAAAACATTGCGCATGGCCTGGGTGAAAGCAGCAGCAATTGCAGATAAAGGATAGAGGCCTTTATTAGGCCGTTCCTCTGCAACAGGAGGAAGCATCCCGCCGAGCAGTCAGGAGAGTCCCAGGCTACTCACAGCTGCAGCAAGCCCTGCTCCACACAGGAGGAGAGATCACCCCCAGCAGCAAGCCCCGCTCCAGCACAGAGAGAAGTCCCGCCGCAAGCAAGCCTGCTCAGCGAACAACAGGATAGTCCCGAGCTAATCGCAGCGCAGCAAGCCATGCTCCAGCACAGGAGGAGAGGTCCCGCCAGCACAGGAATAGCCCGAGCCCTTTTCCAGCTGATGATGGAAAATTTTTCTGGCCTTATGGTCAGCACCGCAACCTACGGGCTACTGATGGTTCCATACTTGGGTTTGCAAGTGTATCCGGTGTCCCACATTCCGCACGGGCTGCATGCAGACGGCTTTAAACAAAGATGACAGCGACCCGACGAACGTTGAGGCTTCACTGTGGTTCGAGCGGTACTGAGCGAGAGGAAGTTACCAGCTGAGGGCAGTGGGCAGATGTCCCTGTGCAACCGTTCCTGACAGGCGAATCGCAGAAGCTTACTTACGACCTGAGTTAAACAGAGGCCCGTGAGACCCCCCAGCCAAGGCCTGATATTTCTTCTGGCTCGGCTTTGGGGTCAACCAACAAGTTCGTTCCGCCGGGTTCCACCAGGGCGAGCCCTCTGAAAAACTACCCCCTCCCCTGCGCTCCCAATGGCATGACCTATCCTCTTGTCCGTAATGGCTTAAAGCCCGGACTGCAGCCCCAGCACAGAGGGTCCCGAAGAGGGTTCTTGACAGGTCAACCCATTCTCCTGCCCTCTCAGCTCCAGCGATGGGTTGGACCGGCCGGTCCCCCCAATGCTGAGGAACTCGTGTCCCCGCTATAGCGAGATATCGGGCTAACGAGGATCTTCTACTTATCTCTCCCACACCGAGCAGTGCGCAGTTGAATCAAGGCCACTAAACCATCTGGTAAGACTGCTTACTGCAGAAAAGGGAAGCCAGGTCAGGTTGGGAGCGGGCTCCCGACTGGGGCCTTGGATCCACAGAAACCCAGTGAGGCACTGACAGAGGTCATAGCGTATCCCATGCTGGCGATGCCATGAAATGGGGCCATATTGCTGCCAAACTGGTCCACTAGCAAGTGGATCAAATGGACTGCAACCAGACCAGGCCAATGTCACTGTATTGCCCGGCCGTTTCTGGCAGCTGAGTCAGTCACGGAATGCAGAACCCAAGTGTGTATGGTCCAATCGGTGGTCCCACGGTGAAGCCTTGCTAAGACTCCAGGGAGTCCCTGGTCAACCTGGTGCGGGGAACGTTGGGTTATCCTGGACCTATACAGTGGGCGTAAAGTGGGAGTTTATGTATCATGGGGACAACGCGCGAATCTCCCACTGGCCGTCATCAACCTACAACACCCTTGTGGTACTATCACCCCCATGATTGGGGGTGGTGGGGACCCCCCCTTTTCATGAGGCTATTATCGCAGAGATTTACGGTGTTTTGGACCATCTGGAGACGAAGACCCACCACAGGTGCTATTACAGATAATGACATCGGATATGCCCGGCCTTGTCCCTGAACCCTTCGAGGCCAATGTCCCACACTAGCAGTAGGGTGACCTCCAATGATGAATTCTCTGCCCCTAAGTCCTAGCTAATGAGGGTTCGATGGTCATAGAGGAGGGGGGCCGACATGCCGGAACACTTGATATGTCCTGTGAAATTTTGGGCTGCACAGCCTTACAGGGACCCATACCCCTATTTTAAAGCCCGGGAAGATGTCAAGTGCTAACTGGGGTAACGACAAAGAACCAGGGGCTGACAAATATCCCCCGAATGGTGAGTGTTTTGGGAACTGTGTGACAGGGTTGACCAGATACGGGGTGGGGGTGGATCAACTTGTGTACCACCAATCTCACAGGTAGGCTGGTCTAGATAAACTGTGCTAGGGAGGCACTCAGGTGGCGAGGAATACCCCAGAGAGAATACTGCAGAGATTTTTTTTTTTTCTCGCCGGGTATGGAGGAGGTAAACGGTATTTTTACTCCTGCCCGAGTGGTCAACTTCTGACCCCTTGTTCCCACTTCAGGAGTCCTCTGTCCCATTACCATCATAGAGGTCCATTTTGAACGGATTGCAATGGATTTTGGTTGGCCCCCTAGTCAATCCCAGGGGCACCAGTAACAAATCCTGGTTATCCGGACTACGCTACGCGTATCCAGAGGCGATTCCCATTAAGAACACCTCCTCCAAAAACATTGCTGGGAACGTTCCAGGTATTCCTCCGCACAAGGCCTCCCGCAAGGAATCTTGACTGACCATGTAACCCCATTACATGGCTGAGGAATGAAGGAGCTGTGTCAATTACTCCAGGTTAAAACAGCTCCGCACTCTGTAATATCACCCCCGACAGATGGCCTGGGTCGAGAGGTTTAACACAACTTTGCAGGGGATGCTAACGAGGGTGGTCAGCGAGATGGGAAGACTGGGATTGTTTGTTGCCTTATCTGATGTTCCCATACTTGAAGGTACCCCCAGTCTTCCCACAGTTTTCTCACACACTTTGAGCTTATGATATGGCCGTGCCCGCGCGTGGACTCCCCCCCTGACGTATCTATGATACCTTGGAACAGGAAAGGACCCCCCCACCGATAGTGTGATTGAACACGTCTCCTTAATGCAGGACTCATAGCGCGTTAATGCCGCCTTGTAAAGGAGCAATGACAAGGCACAAGAGGCCAGTCCTAGGTTGTCTACAATAGAATCAGCCCAGCCAGACCTTTAAAACCCCAGTCGACAGAGTGTTTGAGTTGCTTGTGCCCACCGTAGAGAGTACAAATCTTGGGCGAAATGGCAAAGGTCCATATGAGTCATGGGAAGAGTAAGGGTATGTTACTACAGTATATCAGCCGGGGAGAGGAAACCCCCATATATAGCCACGTGACCTCCTAAAGCCATGGAGGAACGAGTCCCTGATAGCCGTGGGAGTAGGAAAAGCTCTGTCCCCCAACAGGTGACCCTGAGGTAGTGGAACCCGTGCCAAGGTGACTGAAGTTACGGTCCTCGAGTCCCCCTCTCCGGTGCCCAGATTCAGAAGCGAAGATTTGTGCTCCGAAACGTTGATGTGTTCCTCTAAGTTATCCGGGTCGTACTTCAGTCACAAGGCATGTACATATAACCGAACCGCCCACATCCGGGTACACCCAAAAACCCTACCGGGGTCCCCGCGCGCACCGGCAAGCCATAACTGAAATTCAGGCAATTTAGACCTGGGGGTTTCTCCGAGGAGTCTAAAAGTGACTGGTCCGGTCCCTATTGTTTAATCCTCAACCTGATGTTCCCTAACGGTTCTGCATGACTTTAGGAAGTTGAAAACCGAGGTAATCCAATGTGATTCTTACCTATGCTTAGGTTGACGATTTGAATAGAACTATACTTGGACAGGCAGTTCTTCTCCATCGCCAACCTTGACTTGACTAAAGGGTATTGGCAGGTAACCCCTTACTGACAGGCTAAAGGAGAAACAGTCTTTTCTACTCCTGAATGGTATTTCAGTATGTGGTACTCCCCTTTGGGGGCTACATGGGCCTCCCGCCCACATTCCAAGGTTTAATGGATCTCTTCTAAAACCTCACCGGGATAGCCTCGGCCTAACCTTGTATGACATCATAGTCTATATAACATTGGGAGAGTCATCTACCGGTACAAGCAGTGGTAACTCCCTGAGGCCAGGGTTAGAAATCGAACCCCCCAAAAGGTGCGCCTTGGTCTGGAATAGGCCTTTCCTGGTGTAAACCGTATTGGCAGGTGTCCCATCAACAACCGCAAGTAAATAAATGGAGGTCGATCAAGCCGTGGCCAACACCTGTGACAGAAGCATAGTGAGGCTTTCCGTAGGCTAGTGGGCTATTCTCCGCCGATTTATTCCTAGTGTTGCAACATAGCGGCACCCCCTGACTGACCTGACCAAGGTAGCGGGTTTGTAAGGGTACCGTGGAGTGCAGAGGCTGAAGGGGCTTTTCAGCGACTTAGACTGTTTTGGTGCGAGGTAACCGTTACTGATCACCCCTACCTTCACCAGACTTTATTGTGCAACATGACGCTGTCTGACGTGGGCTTAGGGCTGTCCTGTCCCACGTATTGTGGAGGGTGAGAACTCCCGTACATTCCTGAGCCTCAAAGCTCACACCCCTGAGAAGACTATAGTTAGTTGAGATGGGAGTGCTTTCCAAGTTCACGGTAGAACATCGAGCCGAAGATCATGGTCTGCCGATGCCCTGTCTCGTCCCCACTGTTCTGAATGGCAAAGTGTTCGCACCGCCCCCCTGCAGGGTCAAACAGAGGGGGTGGTATGTGAGACACTGAAGGGGTTAACTGGGATGGCGGTATTTTCTCCTAGTTTTTCATACATGCGAGGCCGGAGTGCTGAGTTGTGTTGCTCCCATCACCTTGGACACAGGTGATGGGGCAGTCGAAATACGTCTGCATAAAGCCGCTGAGGCAGACTGTGAGTTTGTCTCTCTGAAAAGGAGGCTGGAGAGCCACAGCCCCTAGACCTCTGTGCCTGGGCAGCGACAGGTTTAAGTACTAGTAGCGGTTAGAGACTCTGTTTAGTTATCACCCTACGGGTAGGAATTTTGTTTATTTAATGCCTGAATGTGAAGGCCTGTTTATTTTTTGCTGCTGCCAAACGAGTGCGAGCTGTTTTGGACTGCAACCTTGGTGTCACTGTCTTGACCTGCAATCACAGTAACCGGCTCCACCCCCCCTACCGACGTCTCTACTGGGCCACATCCTCCCACAACCAGTATAAATGGTTGATCAATGTACGCAGACCCTATACTACTCCATAGACTTAACCCGTCTATCCCTGATTTATGCTGGAGCTATGATAGCCCTGGGGCAATCTCGATTTCAGATTTTTGGGGAACCGCGTCTGCAGACTTTCTGGGTCGAGGTAACAACACGCAATACTACAGAAAACCCTGGACACTACACTAAAATAAGGCCCAGTGGTCATTTCTCTATGGGACTCATGCCTCCGGTAGGACTGGGAAGCCTCATACCAACTCTTTCGGATACCACCATCAATTAAAGACAAGCCACTTACCACAACCCATTTCCGATAACCAACAGACAGAAAGGCCTACCTGAGAAACATCAGCTTCCACCCCAACACGACAAGACAGTCTATCATCTACCGCCAGCAAATACGCTACAACAACCGTATCTGTTCATACAAGAAAGGACTGGAAAAACACCTTCCTGGAGCTCAGGTCTGAATTTCTTTCCTCCTCCAGTTGGGCTACATGCAAAAGTGACTGATACCAAATAGGTGAAATCAGCAGCCATCAACATAATATATTTACTCAATTAGTAGACCCAACAGAGGCCATGTAACCCCTAGTATTCACTTATAGCCCACCACTGGAGATCCTGCGTCACTTGACAGGAACTCCAACCGTTCTAACATAAGACACAAATAAAAGAATATTCCAGTCCCTCCTCCCTGTCCTTCCGCAACCACCACCAAACCGAAACAACTGGGTGTCCGAGTGCCCTGATACCTCCATCAGAAAATGGTACATCACCCTGCCTGCAAAGCAGATGTAGAACGTGCCATCACATTCGCACAGTGACCAGTACCTGTCCACCCCAATCAACGCAGTTACAAATCAATCAAAGGGACCTTTTCCGCAGGTCCTCTAATGTGGTCTACCTATATCATGTTCACAGTGTCCAACCACAAGGCCTTTCATGTTGGGGAAACAGTCAGAGACTCCATCAACGTAATGAACTCAAAAACCAAGAATCGGACATTAAAAATAAAGAAGATCTCCAGTGGCTGCACATGTCTCCAAGAGGACCACACTATGGAGGATTTGCAATTACTAGTTTAATGTGACATTTTAGACACAGAGGAAAGAAGAATGGGAGTATAAATGAATACGAGATGCAACACCTTGCAAGTGGTCTTACCATTCATGCCCTTCAATGCACCTCCTACCACCTCTGACCTGAGTGCCACAAGCAGATAAAGCCAGGGCTCTTGTGTCCTCGCCTCATAGGTTTTTAATTCTTTTATTGCCATCCTGTTGTAAATAAGAGGTCCCTGTTTTTTTATTAATCGGTTTTTTTTAAGAGGTTTTTTTTTTAATATCTTTGATGATCATGTTTAGTGTGGTATAAATGCTGTGAATTTTCTGTTTCATGTTTTCACTGCATAACATCATGTCTGACGAAGAAACTAGTCCTTCTCGAAAGTCACCATCAAATATACTCATTCGCCGCAAAAGGTATCCTGATTTCTTCACCCGTCTTCGGCTCTCCATGGCTAACACGGTACCACTCTAACACTACTACAGAACTCTTTTTGCACATTTTGAGCGCGGCAAAAACTCTGGTTCCATTATTTTCATGGAGTTGACCTCCCCTGCTCTATTAGATCTATGGGTACGATAACAGCATATGCGGACAATGTAATATGGACGGCCTTCTACTATGGAAAACAGACCAAGTTTTGTGCGACATGGGCCGTCTTTGGATGCTTTAGACCAGGGTGGCGACCAATGGCACGTGTGCCAGAGCGTGGCACTCCTGAGCCCATCAGTGGGCACTCCAGGCTGTTCCCTTCGCACAAAATTCACCAGAAAGGACATAATGATCCTTCTGCAGAACAGGTACGCCCTGGACTAGCACCACACTCAATCGTTATTTTAAAGTTCAGCACTCGGTCTACCAGTGACTGCAGGAAAAGAAGTATGGACATGGTCCGGATTGCATTGGGGAGCTCCCTGCGCTTGGGCCACATTCTTCCTGTTTCAGTGTGGTTGTCCAGGGGCGTCTCCATGGCAATTTTCCCTCTATCACACTATTGGTGTCTCAGGACTGTTGAAAGCTGATGGTATGCAACTTTGCCAAGAAGATCCGTAGTTAATGCCAGAATTGCTTGTTTTGACTTTGCAAAAAATACGTGGGTCTGGGGTTGCAGTTTGGGCACTTTGTCTCTAAAGGTTCCCTCACTGCTATAGACCATAGCTTTCTTCTATTGAATCACCCTTTATTGCGAGACCCGTATGAGTACTGTAGTTGCTTGTTTCTTTTGTTTTTTTATAAATACACTGTTTTTCCCTCCGGTAAGGTTTATTTTTTCATTTTCATAAGTCCTATACTGATTTCTATTTTAGAGTGAAGTTTTCTATGCAAGTAATAACATGGGAACTAGAAGCTAGACAAAACCTCATGTGTCTAACTGCTATATACCGTATATACTCGATCTAAGCCGAGACCCCACGTTTACCACCAAAAACTGGCAAAAACTCTTGACTCAAAGTAATCAGCCGAGGGGGGTCAATGCCTTGGTTCCCACAGACCCCCCCCCCCCAGTATATATCTAACCATCCCCCTATAGTATACGCCCCTGCCCAGCCTGCCCCCGTGAGTAACACAGACTTTCACCCAGTCGGTACACAGCCGGCCCACCGTGTACACAGCCTGCCCCACGTGGGTACACAGCCTGCCCCACATTTGGTACACAGCCTCCCACAGTGTACACACGAGCCTGCCCCACATGTTACAACAGCCTGCCCCACAATGGTACAACAGCCTGGCCCCAACAGTGGTACCACAGCCTGCCCACAGTGGTACCAGCCTGCCCCAGTGTACACCGCCTGCCCCACAGTGGGTACATACGTTTGCCCCACCGTGGTCCACAGTTTGCCCCACATTGTTACACAGTTTGCCCACAGGTGGTACACAGTTTGCCCCACAGTGGGTACAACATCCTGCCCCACGAGTGGTACACGCCTTCCCCACAGTGGTACACAGCGGCCTCCCCACATGGTATACAGCCTTCCCCACAGTGGTATACAGCCTGCCCCACATGGTAATACAGCCCTGCCACCACAGTGGTATACAGCTGCCCCACATGGTATACAGCCTCCCACAGTGGTATACAGTTTTGGCCACCCAGTGGGATACAGTTTGCACCGCAGTGGTATACAAATTTTGCACCCCATGGGATACAGTTTTGCACCCACAGTGGTATACAGTTTGCACCCCGTGGTTCGAGTTTTGCCCCAGGGTTATACAGCCTGCCCCCAGTGGTCTCCAGCCTTGCCCCCAGGTGGTTTATTCACATTGCCCCAGCATTAAAAAATAACTTATATACACACCCTCACGCTGCCCCGATGTCAGTGGGCTCCCCCGATGTCCGCCCGCTTTGTCTTCAGCTTCACGCGCCCGTCTTCTTTCCTTCTGTCTGGGCGCCGCCATTGCTCTCTCCGCGGCCGGCGCTAGTATGAACGCGCCGCTGCTTGACTCCTACTAGGCGGCGCCCCGGGGAAGACATGGCGGCACCCAGCAAGAAGAAGACGGGCAAGGAAGCCTTGAACAAGCGGCGCCGAACGCCTAAGATGAGCCGAGCGCAGGCACATCGGGAGCAGCGCTGCACCTCGGGGCCACCGGAGGGTGATATATAATTTATTTTTTTTAAAGTATTTTTTAACTCTTGACTCATGTATATTGACTCTTGTAATCGCGCGGGGACGTTTGTCGCACATTTTTTTCTGAAATTACTCGCTTATACCGATATATGCGTATGTTCTGATTCTTGCTGTAAAGATCTTAATGAAATTTAATACGATTGTAATGTTCACTTTCTATGACCACATTGATTTTGTTGTATTATTTGTAACCCCTGTGAAAGTTTAAAAACTATTCAACAAAATGTAAGTTGAAAAAAATAAAATATAAACCCACATTCTGATAAAAACACTGAATAAAGTATAAAAACAAAAATGCAACTCTCCACCCTCCCCAAATACTTGATATTGCAGTGTCTGTAAAAATCTGTACAATAAAACAAGGATTACTGGACTTCCAAACACTGTAATAGCGCAATTAAAAAAAAAAAAAAAAAAGACTTTCAACTATTTCTGTTTTTTTTAATCAATAACCTTACACAAAAAATGTCTAACAGTTGCAAAAAAAAAGGCAAATATGACTGTGAAAGACAACTCCCTTGAAAAAACTCGCCATTGACCAGCTTTGTCAAACTAAGAAGTAAGAAGTAATGCCTTGGAAAGAGGTGACGCTAATTCAAAAGATAGTCGCCAAATTAGTTTTTAGTTAGAAACAGGTACAATAAAACAACCTTGAATGAAAGTATCACACCGTAATCTGTAGTGACCCACCCCTAGAATACATTTTTTAAATTTAAATTTTTTAAAAAATAGGTGTGCTAATTTCACAAATCGTACCAAATTTTAAAGAAAAAAGCGATGCGCGAGCCAATGACCAATTCAATATAGTCTTTAGCAACACCACGAAATATTACAGTATAAAAGTATATCTTTCTAAACCCCTGAGGAAGTCAATCGGAGTGACAAAATGCGTTGGGTCCCCCTTCCTCCCCCCTGCATCCTGCTACTACTTTTATCCAGGTTCTACGAACAACTCATTGGATTTTTTCCTCAATATATCACCTTCACCTAGCCCCATTATGTGAACCATTATGATTATTTATTAGAGTACTCTTTTACTAGAGGGCTACTGTGTGGTTTTTTTTACTGCTTATGTATTGAATCTGATGTGTACCTGTTACTGTATGGATATACTTCATATTTGTTGCTTCTTCCACTACGCGGGGAAAGGGAGAGTATTGAGGACATGCCTTGTACTTCTCCTGTCTTCTCTATAGGTCTGAACTGGCACCTTTTAATGGCTTTTATATAGTTTGTTGTGGCTATCCCTATAATTGCATAAAGATTGTTTTTCGATACTGTTCATCTTGATCATGCATTACTTTTTCTCTTTAAAATTTGGTACCGTTATTTTGATGCATGCCCTTGGATACTCTTAGCAGTGCCGGCCTTACATTTTAAGTGTAATTTCATCCAATCATAACAGGACAGAGAAGGTCTTCAACCAATCCAGCTCTATGTCCCTGAACATCCTCCTGTTCTCACTCTGGTCCGCCAGTGACAAATTCCTACTTTGAATTTTACCCACTTAACTATGATACCGTATAAACTCGAGTATAAGTAGAGTTTTTCAGCATAAAAAATTAGCTGAAAACCCCTTACTCAGTTTAAACTCGAGTCATTAAAAAAAAGAAAGGTGCCTTTGAACGTGGCATGTTGTTGGTGGCAGAAGGGCTGTCTGAGTATTTCAAAACTTGCCTGATCTACTGGAGTTAACCACAAACACGCAACCCCCATCTCTAGGTTTACAGAAATGGTCCGACAAGAAAAACATTCACACGAGCGGCAGTTCTGTGTGCGGATGCCTTGTGATGCCAGAGGTCAGAGAGAAATGGGCAAAGACTGGTTCGAGCTTATAGAAAGGCAAACAGTGACTGGATTTACAATTATAAAATATATAAGTTTCGACTTAACATGAAAGTCAACTTAAATACAAACCTCCGGACCCGATCTTATAATGTCCCAACCGAGACCGGAACCTGTAATATGGCTATTACTAAAAAAACGAATGTGAGAATGCCCACCGAGATACCCCTTTGATTTCAAAATCTATTGGTTTAATCCAACTGTTGTAAAGGTTAACACAAATATCCATTTGCCTCGTCACCCTATATTATTTTATCTGCAGATCCCTGCCCTCCATCTGCTTAACTGTTTTTCAACAC
>CM033647.1:121502982-121597327 GCA_019512145.1 Engystomops pustulosus
AAACACAATCTTTATTCAATTATAGTATTTAGCAACAACACAAAATATAAAAGCCATTAAAAAGGTGCCCATTCAGCACCTATAGAGAAGACAGGAGAAGTACAAGGCCATGTCCCTCATATACTCTCCCCTTTCCCCGCTGTAGTGGAAGTAAGCAACAAAATGAAGTCCTATCCATACAGTAAGGTACACATCAGATTCAATACATAAGCAGTAAAAAAAATCCACACAGTAGCCCTCTAGTAAAGAGTACTCTAATAAATAATCATAATGGTCACATAATGGAGGCTAAGGTGAATGGTGATATATGAGGAAAAAATCAATCAGTTGCTTAGTAGAACCTGGATAAACTAAGATAGCAGGGTGCAGGGGAGAAGGACCCCACGCATTTCGTCACTCCGCGTGACTTCCTCAGGGGTATAAGATATACTTTTATACTTTTATATTTTGTGTTGTTGCTAAATACTATAATTGAATGGTCATTTGCTCGCTTGCATCGCTTTTTCTCTTTAAAATTTGGTACGATTTGATGAAATTATGCACACTATTTTTTAAAAAATTTAAATTTAAAAATTTATTCTATGGGTCACTACGATTACGGTGATACTTCATTCAAGGTTGTTTTATTTTTACCCTGTTTTCCTAACTAAAAACTAATTTGGCGAATATCTTATTTGAATTAGCGTCACCATCTTTCCAGAGGCATTACTTCTTTACTTTTCGTTTGACAAAGCTGGTCAATGGCTTATTTTTTTAAGTGATTTTTGTCGTGGTCAAACGTCCATCTTTTTGCCTTTTTTTTTTTGCAACATTTTTAGAACATTTTTGTTAAGGTTTATTGATTAACAAACATAACATAGGGTGAAAGTCGTTGTGGTTTTTTTTTTTTTTTTCTTCTGTAATACCGTGTAGTCCAGTAATCTTGTTTCATTGTACAAGTTTTACAGACACTGGCAAGATCAAGAAATTTTGGGGAGGGTGGAGCATTGCATTTTTGTTTTTTCTACTTGTATATTCAGTGGGGGGAGCAGAATGTGGGTTTATATTTTATTTTTTCACTGACAGGTTGGGGAAAGTGTTAACACTTTTCCACACACGGGGTTTTACAAATCTACATAACAAATCATGTGGTCCATCGACCGTGAACATTACAAGAGTATTAAATTTCAATTTTCATTAAGATCTTACAGCAAGAATCGAACATACCGCATATACTTTCTTGTAAGCCGAGTAGTTTCAGTACAAAAAATGGTGCTGGCTGACAACTCCCCTCGCTGATACACGAGTCCAATATACAGGAGGTGCAAAGGAAAATACTTAAAAATAATCCACTTATCTACTCACACTCTCCGGTTTGGCCCCGATTTGCAGCGCTGCTCCCCCGATTCCACGCGGCTCATCGTCAGGCGTCTGCGCCGCGTGTCTCAGGCTTCCTTGCCCCCGTCCTTCTTCTCTGAGGGGGGGGGCACGCCATGTCTTTCGCCGGCGACACGCCTAGGAATGAAGCAGCAAGCGCGTCCATACTAGGCCGCTCCGGCCGCGTAGAGCATGGCGGCGCCCAGCATAAGACGACGAGACTGGAGCGGGAATCCTTAAGACAAGCGGCGTCGGACATCGGGGGGCAGCCACTGCACATCGGGGCCATCGGAGGGTGTGTATATAATTTATTTTTTTTTCATTGCGGGGCAAGCTGTATACCACTGGGGGCAGGCGGTATACCCTGGGGGGCAGCTGTAATACCACTGGGGGCAAACTGTATACCACTTGGTTGCAAACTGTATACCACTGGGTGCAAACTGATAACCACTGGGGTGCAAATGTTATACCACTTGGGTGCAACTGGTATACCCCTGTTGTGCAAACTGGTTACCCGGTGGGTCAGGCGTATACCACTGTGGGCATGCTGTAACCACTGTGGGGCAGCGATAACCAACTGTGGGCAGGCTGTATACACTGTGGGGCAGCTGTAGACACTGTGTGGTCATGCCTGTGTACACGGTGGGGCATCTGTGTAACCACTGTGGGGCAGGCCTTTGTACCACTGTGGGGGCAAACTGTGTACCACTGTGGGGGCAAACTGTGTACCAACTGTGGGGCAAACTGTTACCACCTGGTGGGGCACTGTGTACCACCTGTTGGGCAGGCTGTGTACCACTGTGGGGCAGGCTGTGTACCACTGTGGGGCAGGCTGTGTACCACTGTGGGGCAGGCTGTGTACCACTGTGGGGCAGGCTGTGTACCACTGTGGGGCAGGCTGTGTACCACTGTGGGGCAGGCTGTGTACCACTGGGGGCAGGCTGGGCTGGCTGTATACTATAGGGGGCTGGTTAGCTATATACTGGGGGGGGGTCTGTGACCAATGCATTTCCCACCCTCGGCTTATACTTGAGTCAATAGTTTTTCCCAGTTTTTGGTGGTAAAATTTGGGGTCTCGGCTTATACTCGAGTATATACGGTATATAGCAGTTAGACAACATGATGGTTTCTGTCTAGCTTCTATTTCCATGTTATTACTCTGCATAGAAACTTCACTTCTAAATAGAAATCAGTATTTAGGAATTTATGAAAATGAAACATAAACATTCCCGGAGGGAAAACAGTGTATTTATAAAAAACAAAAAGAAACAAGAAACTACCCATGTATCTCATACGTGTCTCCGCAATAAAGTGTGTAATTCACTATAGAAAGCTATGGTCTATAGCAGTGATGGCGAACCTTTTAGAGACCAAGTGCCCAAACTGCAACCCAGACCCACTTATTTATTGCAAAGTGCCAACACAGCAATTCTGGCATTAACTTAAGATCTTCTTGCAATGTGCTATACCACAGCTTTCAACAGTCCTGAGAACACCAATATTGTTGATAGGAGGGAAAATTGCCATTGGAGCGCCCCTTGACAACCCACTGAACAGGAAGAATTGTGGGGCCAAGAGCAGGAGCTCCAATGATAATCCGACCCTGTCCATACCTTCTCTTCCATGCAGCTCAATGGTATAGACCGAGATCTGAACGTTAAATAACGGATTGGAGTGGTGGTTGTCCAGGGCTACCTGTTCCTGCGAAGGATCATTATGTCCTTCATGGTGAATTTTGTGCAAGGGGAACAGCCTGGAGTGCCCACTGATGGGCTCAGTAGTGCCACGTCTGGCACCGTGCCATTGGTCGCCACCCCCATGGTCTAAAGCATTCCCAAGAGGCCCATGGTCGCACAAAAACTGGTCTGGTCTTTCCATAGTAGAGAGGCCGTCCATATTACAATTGGCACGCATGATGCTGTATACTACCCAGAGCTCTAATAGAGCAGGGAGGGTCAACGTCCATGGCAAAAAATGAACCATAGTTTTTGGCCGCGCTCAAATGTCAAAAAGAGTTGTAGTAGTGTAGATTTGGTACCGTGTTAGCCATGAGAGCAAGAAGAAGGTGAATAAATCATGCGATACCGTTTGCGGCTAATGGTATATTTGATGGTGACTTCGAGGGAACGAGTTCTCTTCGTCAGACATGAGTTATGAGTAATGAAACAGAAAATTCACAGCATTTTACACACTAACCATGATCACATCAAAGGATATTAAAAAAAAACCTCTAAAAACAACCGATTAATAAAAAAACAGGGACCATCTTATTTACACAGGATGGCAACTAAAAAACTTAAAAACCCTGATGAGGCGAGACACAAGAGCCCTGGGGTTGCTTCTGATCTGCTGTGGACTCAGGTCCGAGGTAGGAGGTGCATTGAAGGGCATGATGGTTAAGAAACCACGGAAAGGTGTGCATCTCCTCATTCAATTTATACGTCCCTTCTTCTTTCCTCTGTGTCTTAAAATGACCATGAAAAGTAATATCTGCAAATCCTCCCATAGTGTGGTGCCGCGCTGGAGACATGTGCAGCCACTGGAGATCTTCTTTGATTTGGGAATGGCCGATTCTTGGTTTGAGTTCATACGTTGAGGGGAGTCGCTGGACTGTTTCCCCAACATAAAGCCTGTGGTTGGAACTGTGACACATGATAAGGTAACCACTTGAAGACCTGCGAAAAGGTCCCTCTGATCTGATGTACCGTGATTGGGGTGGGACAGTAACTAGGTCACCTGTGCGAATGTGATGGCACGTTCTACATCTGCTTTGCAGGCAGGGTGATGGTACCATTTTCTGATGGAGGTATCGTAGGGCATCGGACAACCAGTTGTTTCAGGTTTGGTGGGGTTGCGCGAAGGACAGGAGAGGAAGGGACTGGAAATATTGCTTTGTATCGGTGTCTTTATGTTAGAACGGTTGGAGTTCCTTGGCAAGGTGACGAGGACTCCAGTGTGTGGCTATACATGAATACTAGGGTACATGGCCTGCCTTGTTGGGTCTACCCTTAATTTGAGTTAAATATTACTGTTGATGGCCTGCTGCTTACCTTTTGGTTACAGTCACTTTTGGCTGTAGCCCAACTGGAGAGAACAATTCAGTACCTGAGCTCACAGGAAGGTGTTTTTTCCAGTTCTTTCTTGTCTGAACAGATACGGTTGTTGTACGTATGCGGGGTTAGATGATGAGACTGTCTTGTCGTGGTTTGGGGTGGAAGCCTGAGTGTTTCTTTCAGGTAGGACCTTTCTTCTGTTGGTTTATCGGAATGAGGTTGTTGGTTAAGAAGGTGGCTTGTCTTTAATCTGATGGTGGTATCCAGAAAGAGTTGGGGGTATGAGGCTTCCCAGTCCTACCGGAGGCATGATCCCTAAGAAAGACCACGGGTCCTTATTTAGTGTAGTGGCCAGGGTTTTCTTGTAGTATTGCGTGTTGTAACCTCGACCCAGAAATCTGCAACGCGGTCCCAAATAATTGAAATGAGATATGCCCCAGGGCTATCATAGTCTCCAGCATACATCAGGAAGAACGGGTTTTAATTCTATGAGTAGTATCGGGTCTGCGTACCATTGATCAACCAAGGACTGGTTGTGGGAGATGTTGGCCCAGTAAGACGTGGTAGCGGGGTCGGTGAGCCGTTATGTTGCAGTCGACAGTGACAACCAAGGTTGTCAGTCCAAACAGGCTCGTCCTTCTGTTTATGCAGCGCACAACAAAAAACAGAGCCTTTCACATTCAGGCATTAAATAAACAAAATTCCTACCCGTCAGGGTGGCTAACTAAACAGAGTTTCTCTAACTCGCCACTAGTACTAAAATAGCCGCGGCCGCCAGGCACGAGTCAGGGCTGTGTGCTCTCCAGCCCCTTTCAGAGAGACAACACTCACAGCTCTGCTCAGGGCTTATGCATACTGATTAGACTGCTCCATCACCTGTGTCCAAGGTGGCTGGACAACACACTCAGCACTCAGCCTCCTATAAGGAAACTAGGAGAACAATACCGCCATCCACAGTTAACCCCTTCAGTGTCTCACTACCCTCCCCCTGTTGAACCCTGCGGCTGCGAACACTTTTGCCATCAGACAGTGGGTACGAGACAGGGCATCGGCATTCCCATGCATCTTTCCTGCTCGATGTTCTACCGTGAACTTGAAAGCACTCCCTCTCAACTATACTATAGTTCTTCTCAGGGGGTGTGAGCTTGCGGCTCAGGAATGTTACGGGATGTTCCTCACCCTCCACATACTTGGGACAGGACAGCCCCTAAGCCCACGTCAGAAGCGTCAGTCTGCACAATAAAGTCTTGGTGAAGTTTAGGGGTGATCAGTACCGGTCCCGCAGCACAAAACAGTTCTTACTTCGCTGAACGCCCCTTCAGCCTCTCACTCCACTTTACCACCATTACCAACCCCTAACCCTTGGTCAGGTCAGTCAGGGGTGACCGCATTTGCACAAATGGGAATAAATCGGCGATAATAGCCACTATCCTAGGAAAGCCCTCACTTGCTTCTGCTCACAGGTCGTGGCCACTGCTGTATCAGCCTCCATCTTGATTTACTTGGGTTTTGATGACACCTCGCCCAATACGGTGTACCCAGGATACCGGCCTTTCCAGACCAAGCGCACATTTTTGGGGGTCGCTGTCACACCCTCCCCTGGCTGCCCTCAGGGAGTCTACCACTGCGTACCGGGTCTAGATGACTCTCCCAATCGTTACGATAGAATATGATTCATCATGTAGGCCGAGGCATATCTCCGGTTGAGGTTTTAGCAGAATCCATTACCTCTGGAAGGGCGGGAGCACCTTGCCAGGTGCATGTACCAAAGGGGAGGTACCACATACGAACCCATGGAGTAAAAAAGCTGTCTTCTCTTTAGCCCGGCAGTAAGGGGTACCTGCCAATACCCTTGCGTCAGGCAGGGGGAGAAACCTACCTGTCCAAGTATTTCTATTCAAATCGCAACCAAGCATAGGGTAAGAATCACAATGTGTATACCTCGTTCAACCCTAAAGTCAGTGCAGAACCGTAGGGAACCATCAGCTTGGGAATTAAACACAATGGACTCGAACCAGTCACTTTAGACTCCTCGATAACCCCCAGGTCTAACATGCCTGAATTTTCAGTTATGGCTGCCGGCGCGCAGGGACCTAGGTTTTGGTGTACCCGGATGGGGTTCGGTTATATGAGGCTTAGAACTGAAGTACGACCCGGTAACTTAGAGAACAAATCAACGTTTCGGAGCACAACTCCTTCGCTTCTGAATCTGGGCACGGAAGAGGGGACTTCCGAGATCCGTACTTCAGTCCCCTTGGCATCGGGACCCTACCTCAGGTGTCACCTGTTGGGGACAGACGCTTTTCCTACTCCCACGGCTATCAGGGACTCTTCTTCCCTCCATGGCTTAGGAGGTTCACGTGGTTATTGTTTGTTTCCTCCCGGGATAACTTGTAGTTAACTCCCTACTTTCTCCATGACTCCATATGGACCTTGCCATTCGCCCATTTTACTCTCTAACGTGGGGCACAAAAACTACACTCTGTCGCCTGGGGTTAAGGTCCTGACTGGCGGATCTAGTGGAACCCAGACTGGGCCTCTTGTGCCCTTGTCATGTGCTCCTTTACAGGGGCATACGCCGCTATGCGGTCCGCAATAGGGAGACGTGTTCAATCACACTACGGTGGGGGGTCCTTTCCTGTTCCCAGGTTCTCATTAGCTACGTCCAGGATTCCACGCGGGAACGGCCATATAATAGCTCAAAGGTTAGAAACCTGTGGAAGACTGTGGTACCTCACGTATGGCAAACACAGATAAGGCAACAAAATCACCGTGCCTTCCCACTTTGCTGACCACCCTCTTACATCCCCTCAAAGGTCGTTAAACCTCTCGCCAGGCATCTGTTGGGGGTGATATACAGAGGGCGGAGACACCTGGAGTAATTTACACATCTCCTTCATTACTCTAGACATGAATGGGGACCCTGGTCATCAATATTTCCTTGGGGAGGCCGTGCGGGAGAATACCTGAACAGTTCCCTAGCAAGTTTTTGGAGGAGGTGTTTCCTAATGGAATCGCCTCTGGATACGCGTAGTCAGCAGGATAACCAGGATTTACTGGTGCCCCCTTGTGGATTTGACTGTGGGGCAAACCAAATCCATTGCAATCCGTTCAAAGGACCTCTATGATTGTAATGGGACCAGAGGACTCCTGAAGTGGGCACGGGCAGTAAGTTGACATCAGGCAGGACTAAATACCGGTTTACTCCTCCCATACCCCAGGGCGAGAAAAATCTCTGCAGGATTCTCTCTTGGGTCTTCTCAGCACCTGAGTGCCCTCCCAGCACATGTTTATCTAGCACCAGCCTACGTGAATTGGGGTACTACAATGTCTCAACCTCCTCACCCCGTATCTGTTCAACCCTGTACACAGTCCCCAACAATCACCATTCGGGGTATATTTTGTCAGCCCTGGTAGTAGTACCCCACCCTTTATCACTTTGACATTCTCCCGTGCTTTAATAAGGTAGGGTCCTGTAGCGTGCAGCCCCAAAATTTTCACGGAAATCTAAAGTCCGGCATGTCCGGCCCCCTCCTCATGACCCTCGACCCATCGCTAGGACCTCTAGGGGAGAGAATTCATCATCTGGGGTCACCCTACTGCTAGTGTGGGTACATTGGCCCGAAGGGCAGGGCAAGGCCGGGCATATCCGATTTCCATTAATCGTGTAATAGCACCTGTTGGGGGTCTTCGTCTCCAAGTCCCAAAACCGTAAATTCGCTGCCATAAAGCCTCAGAAAACGGGTCCCCCCCACCCCCCCTTCATGGGGGAAGTACCACGTGTATGTAGTTGATGACGGCAGTGGGATATCGCGAGTGTCCCCATGATACAAAACACTCCCACTTAAACGCCCACGTGATAGTCCAGGTCACCCAAAGTCCCCGCAACAAAAGGTGGGACCGACCCCCTGAGTCTAGCAATTCTTCCACCGTGTGACCACCGATTGTGACCATACACACTTTGGGTTCTGCATCCGTGACTGACTCAGCTGCCAGAACCGGCCGGGCAAACAGTGACATTGGCCGGGTCTGGTTGCAGTCCATTTGCTCCACTGATAGTGGACAGTTGGCAGCAATATGGCCCATTTCATGGCATCGCCAGCATTGGATACGGCTATGACCTCTGTCACGTGCCTCACTGGGTTTCTGTGTATCCAAGCCCCCCAGTGGACCCCCTCCCAACCTGACCTGTTTCCCTTTTTCTGCAGTAGCAGTCTTACCAGATGGTTTAGTGGCCTTGTCACTGGCACTGCTTCGTGTGGGAGAGATAAGTAGAAGATCCTCCGTAGCCCGATATCTCTCTACTAGGGACACGAGTTCCTCAGCATTTGTGGGACCGGCCTGTCCAACCCATCGCTGGAGCTGAGAGGGCAGAGAATGGGTGAACTTGTCAAGAACCACTCTCTCGACCCTCTGTGCTGGGGTGCAGTCCTCGGGCTGTAGCCACTTCCGGACAAGATGGATCAGGTCATGCATTTGGGAGCGCAGGGGTAGTTTTTCAGAGTATGCCCACTGGTGGACCCGGCTGGAACGAACTTGTATGGTGACCCCAAGACGAGCCAGAATCTCCGCCTTTAGCTGGGGGTACTCACGGGCCTCTGTTTCACTCAGGTCGTAGTAAGCCTTCTGCGATTCGCCTGTCAGGAACGGTGCCAGGACATCTGCCCACTGCTCAGCTGGTAACTCCTCTCGCTCAGCTACTCGCTCGAACACAGTGAGCCTCCACGTCGTCGGTCGCTGTCATCTTTTGTAAAGCCTTCTGCACTGCAGCCCGTGCGGAATGCTGGACAACCGGATACCCTTGCAAACCAGTATGGAACCCCTCAGTAGCCGTCGCTTGCGGTGCTGCCATAATGCCAGAAAACTTTTCCATCATCAGCTGGAACATGGCTCGGGACTCTTCCTGCTGCTGGCGGGACCTCTCCTCCTGCTGCTGGAGCATGGCTTGCTGCAGCTGTCGATTAGCTCGGGACTCTTCCTGTTGTTGCTGGAGCATGGCTTGCTGCTGGCGGGACTTCTCCTCCTGTTGCTGGAGCATGGCTTGCTGCTGGCGGGATCTCTCCTCCTGTTGCTGGAGCATGGCTTGCTGCAGCTGCCGATTAGCCTGGGACTCTTCCTGCTGCTGACGGGATCTCTCCTCCTGTTGCTGGAGCACGGCCTTAATAAAGTCCTCTATCCTTTATCCTGCAATTTGCCTGCTGCTTTCACCCAGGCCATGCAATGTTGCAGGATGTAGCGAGCCTTTTCAGGTGTGTGTCTTTTGAACTGCCTGTCATCCGAAGCACCATATGTGGGAGATTTGGCCCAGTAGAGACCGTGGTAGAGGGGTACTGTGATGCAGTTCAAGACAGTGACACCAAGGTGCAGTCCAAAACAGGTCTCGCCTGCGTTTATTGCAGCAGCAAAAAAAAAACAGCCTTCACATTCAGGCATTAAACAAACAAAATCCTACCCGTCAGGGTGCTAACTAAACAGAGTTTCTCACTAGTACATAAAATATGTCACTGCTCCAGGCACACATGGTTCTCTTTATAAAGTGGTGACAGAGCACCTCTGGGTGCATTCTCCCAAATTATCTTCCATATTGACTCCGGTAACTCCCTACCTAACCATTCCTCCCATTTGAGCATATATGAATGTCTGCTAGTTTCTGGGTTAATTTGTGCCATAAGCAAGGCGTATAAGTCTGAAATCAGACCTTTCTAGGTGGAATTATTCAGACATATCCGCTCAAATGGTGTAAGGGATGGAATGGAGACTATCCTAATATTTTAAGACAGAATTGGTAAATCTGGGGGTAAGTGTCAGATGCTGGGGAAAATTGATCTGATGCCGAGCAGAGATCAGTGAAAGTGAGCAGTTGCTTTGTTGTAGGGTGCATCAGGTCTTTAATTCGGAAAGCGTTCATTGGCTTCCAGAAGGTAACAAAGTCTGCTCCAAGGCTTTGAGGCAAGTGTGGGGTATACAAAAAAGGAGTAAGTGGCGATCTGTGTGTCACTAGAGAGTAAAGGATCTGACATCTGTGCCATATGTCTCTATTGAAGGCCATAGGGGCTAACAACGATGAATTGGGGATCTCCGTCGGAGGACCCCAGATTAATGAACTGGGGTGCACAGGGGCTGGCCATAGTTTTTCAATTTCCGTCCTCCTATTAAAGGCAGGCAAAGATGTCCAAGAGACAATATGTCACAGATGTGTTGCGTAGTAGTATAGAGTAATTTCTGGGAGGCCAAGACCCCCTCTTGATTTTGGTGCCACCAGGACCGTTTTCGGAATTCAGTGTCTCTTACAGTTCCATAGAAAGTCTAAGAAGAGTGATTGTATCAGTCGTAAGGATGTTATTGGGACTCTAACCGGGATTGTCTCGAATAGATATAAAAATCTTGGAAGAATCAACATTTTGATCGCTGTAATTTTACCCAATAAGGATAGGTATATAGGACGCCAACTTTGCACCTGTCTCCTCACATCTTGTATTAGGGGGGGGGGGGGTTATATAGAGATGAAATAGTGGGGGTAAGCTTGACTCACAGATACTTAAGGGATGTTGAGTGCCAGGAGTACTGAAAACTACTCTTTAAAGAACTAAGTGAATGAGGGGATAGATTTAGTGGTAGGGCCTCCGTCTTAGTGTGATTAATTTTGTATCCTGATGCTAAGCTATATTCCTCAATAGTGGCGTGGAGATTCGGTAGGGAAATAAGAGGCTCTTCAAGGGTAAGTAGAACGTCGTCGGCGAACAGGGCTACTTTAAATTGTTTGGGTTATTTCGGATATTTACTGCCAGTGGTTCGATACTTAGGACGCAAAGTACAGGGGATAGGGGACATCCCTGACGGGTTCCATTGTTTATGGTTAAAGGGGTAGAATGAGCATGAGGGAGTCGTATTTGTGCCGTAGGGGTTGCATATAGACTCTTCAGGGCTTCCACAAAAGGTCCACGCAGTCCAAAGCGAGCAAGTGTTTTGAACATAAATTGCCAATTTAGGCGATCAAAAGCCTTCTCGGCGTCAAGATTTGCTGGTCTAAATGGACCGGCGCGTGGTCTGACCATGTGATATGACCTATCGTTGCTTCCCCTAAAGCCCGCAAAGTTGGGAAAAAATAGTCAATTCGTGTATCTGTTCTGTGAAGGGAAGAGTAGTATGTAAACTCTCTAGCTGTTGGGTTATTTAGCCGCCATAAGTCATATAATGAGTGTTTATGTATCAGGCGATGGAGACCCAGAGCTAGGAGTTTCGCTGTCTGGGGAGCAGGGCGAGGGGGTACATGTTCTGAGAATGTGCCATTATAGTCTCTTCCCAATATCAGAAGTTCATTTTGGGATGAGGACAATTTTGAAAGGACCTCGTTGAGAAACGGGAGTTGGCGTGAATTGGGGTCATATATATTACATAGTATTAAATTAATACCCAGGATGGAGCCTTTGAGTATAATGTAAAGGCCCTCTGGGTCTAGCTGGAATGGGCAATGGCGGGATATGAGAGTAACTACTCTTGCTCTCTTAGTCGGGGCGTTGGCTAGGAAGGCTGTTGGGAACCAGTGTTTAGCAAAATGAAAAGACCCTGTAGTTGTGTAGTGTGTCTCCTGAAAAAAATGCAATATCTGCCTTAGCCTGATGTATTGCCTTCAGTGCAAGTCTTCTTTTAACATCAGAGTTTAATGTGTATTAACCATTTGTGCATAGAGAAAATTTGTATGGCTGACAGAAATTTGGCCTGCGGGCCTCCCGGGGGAGCCCGGAAGCATACTGTTCCTAAATAGAGACCCATGGGTTAATTTGTTAAACAATATAAAACATATAAACCACAAAAAGAAAAAGACAATTTGAAATGGCGAGGATAGCCTATAGCTGGTCTCGCCGTAAATCCCCCAAGATATAGTCCATTTCTTCACAGAAGGTAACAGCTCCGTCAACAAGGAGCGAGGGCAATTAGGGAGATCTACTATGGGGGAAAGTAGATGCATATTTACCATCATGATTTGAAAGTAAGACACAGGAGTCACAGCGTGCCCCAGAGCTGCGATGTAGGGTCCATGTAAATTAGTCATATGAGCTCGGTATTATACGGTGTGATGTTGACTAGGGCAAAAAATACTAGCTTATAACCAGTCCACAGCTCAACGGAGGGGAAGAAGGGACAGGATTAGAAAGTAGAAAAGAGATGGGGAGGGTCACATGAGCAGCCCAATGGGGGGTAAAGAGGTGCAGAACAGGGCAATATCAATGCTCATCTTCTAGACGGAGTTCTGCGGTTCTGGGGCCCTTTGGCGCTTCTTCGGTGAGCTAACCAGCTGCCAGGTGGAGGTAGGTCCAATGGGGCAGGTTGTTGGGGCCAATCGGGTAAGTCCGGAGGATTAAGCTGAAAAGTGTAGCAGAAAACAGAAAGTTCCTCTGGAAAGCATAGAGTAGCTAAGCGACCATCCTTTCTTGCTGTTAAACTGAAGGGGAAACCCCAGCGGTAAGGTATGCCTTGGTCTCTCAGCAGATCAAGCAGGGGTCTTGGGGCTCGACGCTGTTGAAGGGTAATCCAGGATAAATCTTGGTAAAGTTGGAGACGTGCACCAAAAAAGGTCACTGATTTCTGTAGTTGAGATCTCTTCATGATTTCCTCTTTGAGGCCAAAGTCGGTGATGTGGCATATAACATCTCGAGAAGGTCTAGAAGTTTTAGGGCAATGAGCTCAGTCCATCTTGATTATGGTATCTGCCGGCCTGTCAAGGATTGTGTTAAATAGGTGTTGTAGGTATCCTTGTACGTCTTCTTCGTCTTGTTGTTCTGGGATTCCCCGAACCCTAATGTTATGCCTCCGCCCTCTATTATCGAGACCCTCAATGTGACGCCTGAGGTCTCTGATGGTAGAGGCCTGTGTTGACATCTGTTGTCACTACTGTTCTGGTCGTATTATGGTCGTCTTCTAGCACATCAACTCTGTGCGCCACTTGTTGTACATCTCTATGTACTGCAGCAATTTCCTGTCGGCAGGTCTCTTTGATTTCGTCGATCAATTCTCTGAACTCTTGCTTGGTAGGTAGTTGTAGAATGTAAAGCCACAGTGGATCGTGAAGTGGTGGAGAGAGCTGTGGAGGAATTGAGGAGTAAGGATGTGGGGATATCGAAGGAGTGGCCAGTAGACGAGGGTCCCTCCGTTCTTCTTGAGTAATAATAATAATCTTTATTTATATAGCGCCATCAAATTCCGTAGCGCTTTTAATGGCGGGGAATTCGGCATACCCCCATAGGCAGATATGAGGTTCTCTTTTAGTGCTGCTGCATATGACATCTCTCCCTTGGGGAGTCCTTGATCATCTACAGGGTAATCTAGCAGCTGTGCAATAGGGGATGGGGGGAGAGAAGGTGTGATGACTGAAGTTTCTATGTCCAATGCAGGCATTAGCTCACTCAGGTCTTTTACATTCACCTCTTTCCCTGGCGTTGGAGGAGTTAATGAGGGAGCTGGAGACCCCTGCTGGCTCTGATATGTATTACAGGCAGCATCTCCATGTGCTCCCTGCTGCATGCCTGCTTCCAGCAGCATGGGATTCCAGACTGGGAAATTTCCCTTTCCTTTAGATCTCCCAACGCTGCAGCCGGGGGGAAAGACTGGGAAGGATCTCCCCTCCCTGTGCTGTGTGTGCCGGTGCCATCTTGGCTTTTTTGGCCGGAGGATCCACAGACCATTTTTTAAAGAAATCGGTGGTGGTCTCTCCTGACTCCTGGAGAGCCTGGCAGACGGTCCCCTCCGGTTGCCCATCAGGTGGTAAGCTGGACCTGCTATTTTAAGGCTTAATGTGCTCTGGGTAAGCAGCGCTGTCTCCTTATGCAACTGTTTGCATCAGCTTCCGGTCACGCGCCTCCCGATTTATCTTTGATTTATTTTGAAAAAGTTTTCAACTTTTTTTGTTCACATTTTTTACTTTATTCAAACTTGGACTTTGATCACTTTTATGGTGATGCTTTGATCACTGGTTCAAGTCCAAGACATATTTTACAGTTTAAAGTCAGTCCCAGAAAAGATCTGATTGGAGGAGGGATCGGGCACTCAGTAGACCTCAGGGCTGCCCTGAAGAGGATCGGATTCCCCGCTAATCTGCACAGGGGGGTCTGATCTCTAGGGGGACATCCCTTACATATCATGGTCAAGCTTGAACTCCTAATATCTCAGTAGAAAGAGAGGGCTCGTAAAAAAAAACAAAGCATTCCAATAAGAAAGACCTTTTCAAAATGTTAGTTATGAAGTAATTTGGGTGATATGATCTGCCTGGAAAGCAGACTCTGAAACGGAGACATACTAAAACAAGATTACTGGACCATAGGATGGGGAGAGTAGTATAAAAGTTATTCTGATGGTACATGTCCCTTAACTTCCTGGCTAATGTCAAGCGATGTTTCAGTATTGCGGCATTGTTATTCCATCTATTTTGTGCAGTTCATCAGTCCCTATTGCAGCAAAAAAATCCCACAGCCTGTGGCTTTCGCCCCCATGTTTCACAGTTGGGATGGTGTTGTCAAGATTGAAAGCTTATCCCTTTTTTTTCATCCTGATGTAATCATGGTCATTGTCACTAAACAGTTAACCTTTATTTTTGATATGTCTCCAAAAACGAAGGCCTTTGTTCCTGTCTGTATTTGCTTTTTTATGTTTCTTTTGGAGTAATGGATTTTAATTAGCAGGGTGGCCTTTCAGCCCATGCCGCTACAGTACTTGTTTCACTGTGAAGTATGTTCATCTCTGGGACACAGAACCGTCTCTTTCCAAACTATATAATGGCTTGTCATTCCCATCTTGGTAGTACTTGCATGAAATTGTTTGTACAATGAACAAAATACCTTCAGGTAACTGGAAATTATACTCAAGGATATACCAGACGTGTACAAGTCCACAATTTTCTTCCTGATATTTTGGCTGATTTCTTTAGGCTTTGCCATGATGTTACATAAGTAAGCAGTGTGTTTTAGGAGTGCTTAAAAAAAAAACATCCACAGGTATGTCTTTATCCCAGATGTTGCCAATAAACCTAAGTCGGAAGCTTACAAAGACATAACATCGTATAGGCTGTCCCAAATTGTCTAAGGGTATAGTGTTTTCCTTATACAAACATTGGAGATAATAGACTTGTAAATTTGAGAGGCTACAGATGGAGACAACATTTGGTAAAATATGATTAAGTAGTCATTGTTTATGCTTTAGGGTGGCATGGGAGCAGCCCTTCTATCAAGTCCAGAAAAAATTGAAAAGGTAAGTGAATGTAGGTTCATTCCCTTTTGGAATGTTTAATTAACCCCTTAAGGCCCTTTTTCATTTTTGCGTCTTTATTTTTCACACCCCACCTTCAAAAATATATAACTTTTTTATTTTTCCATGTAGAGAGCTGTGTGATGGCTTGTTTTCTGCGTAACAAATTGCACTTCATAGTGATGGCATTTAATTGTCTATGCCATATACTAGGAAGCGGGAAAAAAATTCTGAATGCAGTGAAAATGGTGAAAAAACGCATTTGCGACGTTTTCTTGTGGGCGTGGATTTTAAGTCTTTCACTGTGCGCTCCAAATGACATGTCTAATTTATTCATTGGGTCAATACGATCACATGGATACCAAATATGTATAGGTTTTATAATGTTTTCATACATTTACAAAAATTAAAACCTCCTGTACAAAAAAAAAAATTCTTCATTTTGCCGTCTTCTTGCGCAACTTTTTCATACTTTGGTGTATGGAGCTGTGGGTGGTGTCATTTTTTGCGACTTTTGAAGACTTTTTCAATGCTTTTATTTTTAGAATTGTATGACCTTTTGATCACTTTTTATTGAATTTTTTATATTTTTCAAAATGGCAAAAAAATGCCATTTGTGACTTTGGGCACTATTTTCCGTTACGGGGTTAAACACAGTAAAAAACCATTCTTATGTTTTGATAGATCGGGCATTTTCGGACGCGGCGATACCTAATGTGTTTATGATTTTTACTGTTTATTTATATTTATATCAGTTCTAGGGAAAGGAAATTTTTTACTATTTTTCAGACTGCCTAGGGTACTTTAACCCTAGGTTGTCTGATTGATCCTACCATATACTGCCATACTACAGTATGGCAGTATATGGGGATTTTGCACACCATCTATTACAATTTGCAGATCGCACATTGTAATAGATGGCCTAAAACATGATAGCCTAGGATCATTGTGTGATCCAAGGCTGTCATGGCAACGGATCGCCGCTCCCCGAGTGACAGGTACGTCTTATTGCGCTATGGGGTTAAATAAATTATTATAGTAGTGAATCAATGATAATGGTGTGTGTGTGTGTGTGTGTATATATATTTATTATATATTTAAATGTAAAGGCTAGGTTTACAGCTTTAAATGGGTTTCCCATTTTCTTTACTTTAAGAATCTTAAAGGCAATATTTTGGTGCAGATATTTTAGATCTGCTATGTACAGATTATGGCCAATTATTAACACTTAAAAATTTGCGTCAGCTATGTATTGTCATCATTTGGTGGTCCTTTGATGTCAAAAGTGGATGCTGATCTGTTGCCAGATAGATGCTCTCTGCCACCGATGGGCTATAACAAACAAATTAAAATAATTAACTTGTTGGGTATCTTTCCATTCCATAATACTTGGTGTGTAAAAATATAAGAATATTTTACCCATCTGGGTAAGGACATAATGGTAGAATGTGTCTAAATGGCCACTTTTTCACCATTTTTCCAACCATTAAAAGTGATCAAAAGTTAAAATCAGACCATTATTTCTCCATCTCATATAATTGCATGTATTTGAAATGCCAAAAATAAATTTAGATTGATCTCTTTCTTTTCACAGATTTTGAAAACATTAGTGAATGGAACTTCAAAGCCAGTGACATGTAAAATACGCATCCTTCCCACAGTAAGTATTTTTCCTTCCACTGTTCATATTGAATTTCTGAGCAATTGCATTTTTGGGCATACAGTGGTTGTCATGAGTATTACAACTGCAAAGGGGTTGTACTAAATGTTATTGTTGCCCATTATCATCAGGATAACAATCTAATCAGTGGGCTCTGACTGCTAGGACTCCGCCAATCATCCCACTCTAAACAAAGGAATGAAGTGGCAGGCCAAACATGTGTCACGCCACACTGTGAGAGTAGTTAGAGTAGTGAGAGTAAGCAAAATGCTCTGCTCTCTTCGGCACTTACATCCATTGTTTTGACAGAGATGGCGGAGATTACTAAGCTATGTGCTCTGAAATTTCCAGCTGCTTCCATAGTTTTTAATGGAACGGCAGGAAACATGCTCGATTTGCCTCTTTATTTGATTAGTGAGACTGGTTCTTGTGAATGGTGAGGGGGGGGCAGTACTCGTAATTGTGGAGCACCAGCAGGTTGGACCCTGACTAATTAGATTGTTATCCTCGTTCCTGTAGATAGAGGGAAACAATAGGGATCCATGCACACGTCCAAAAATGGTGACCGTAAGCTAGCCGCAAAAACGGCTGCTTGCTCACGGCCACCATAGAGCTAGGTTCTATAATAATAATATTCTTTATTTATATAGCACCATCAAATTCTATAGTGCTTTACAAATCATAGGGGACATATACAAATATAACATTACATTTCACAGAACAAACTGTTAAATGGAACAATAGGAATGAGGGTCCGGCTCACCAAAGCTTACAGACTATGAGTATGAGGGTATTAACACAAGAGGTTGTAAAATAGTCCAGCCATTCTTTATAAGGGATCAATATAAAATAATTTAATAAATAATTTAATACCTAAAAGTTCTGCTGCTTGAATGCGTCATCAGCCTCCATCTTATTTACAGGGTCCAAGGTGAAAGTGACTGCAGAGTAGCTCGGAACTTGGTATATATCTGCTGTTTGCCAGATAACAGACGGGAGATAGGATATAGGATGGATTAGTAAAGGGAGAGTTGACGTTTCATTCAGTTAGCAAGTGTGATAGGCTTGCCTAAAGAGATGGGTTTTAAGAGCATGTTTGAAGCTTTGGAGGGTGGGTATTAGTCTGAGAATCCGGGGAAGGGCATTCCAGAGAATTGGAGCAACTCCGGAGAAGTCCTGGAGACGTGCATGAGAGGTTCGAATTAAGGTAGAGATTAATCTAATGTCACTGGCAGATCGAAGAGCACGGGAAGGGTGATAGACTGAGATGAGAGAAGAGAGATAGGGAGGTGCAGCACTATTCAGAGCTTTGTGCATGAGGGTTATTATTTTAAAGTGAATACGGAAGGAGACAGGTAGCCAGTGCAGTGACTGGCACAGACTGGAGGCATCTGTGTAGTGTTTGGTCTGAAAGACCAGCCTGGCTGACGCATTAAGAATAGATTGTAGAGGAGAGAGTTTAGCGAGTGGAAGACCAATTAGTAGGGAGTTACAGTAGTCTAGTAGAGAGTGAATAAGTGCAACAATTAGCATTTTAAAAGCTTCCATTGTCATAAGTGGTTGGATTCTGGAGATATTTATGAAATACATGCAGCAAGAGTGAGCAATAGATTGAATATATGGTGAAAAGGAGAGGTCAGAGTCGAGCACAACCCCAAGACAGCGGGACTGCTGCCTCGGTACTGTAGTGATCCAACAGACCAAGATGGAGAGGTCAGGGTTAGGTAAGTTAGTAGATGGTGGAAAGACAAGAAGTTCAGTCTTAGAAATATTAAGTTGCAAGAAGAGAGAGGACATGATGTTAGAGACAGCAGAGAGACATTCACTAGTGTTCTGGATTAAGGCAGGGATGATGTTATGTGCAGAAGTATAGAGCTGCGTGTCATCGGCATAGAGATGATACTGGAAACCAAATCTGCTGATGGTTTGTCCAATGGGGGCAGTATAGAGGGAGAATAGAAGAGGACCTAGGACTGAGCCCTGAGGAGTTCCAACACTGAGAGGAAGATGAGAAGAGAAAGATCCAGAAAAGGAGACACTCAAAGTGCAGTCAGAGAGATAGAGAAACCAAGAGAGTGCTATGTCCTTTAGGCCAATGAAGAGAAGCCTCCTGAGGAGGAGCTGGTGGTCCATAGTATCATACGCTGACGATTAAATTCCAGAAGAATGAGGAGCGAATAGTCACCTTTGAATTTAGCAGTGAGGAGATCATTAGAGACTTTAGAGCATTTTCAGTGGCGTGCATAGAACCTAAACCACATTGCAGTGGGTCAAGGAGGGAGTTAGCTGAGAGATTAGAGAGAGAGCGGGTTAGTCGATAATAGACCAGGCGTTCCAGGAGTTTGGAGACAAAAGGGAGGTAAGAAACTGGTCTGTAATCTGCACTTCTGACACTGTAATAGTGGTTAGTAGCCAGGTTTGTACAGGTTAAAGAGGAGATGGGGGGTTGGGGGGGGGGGGCAGTGCAGACTGTAAGGTTTCTGTAATTGGTGAGTATCTATTGCATGTGGGTTCCAGTATGAATGATGGGTGGAAGGATTCTGAGAAGGTGAAGGATTATTGAAAGTAACCTTTTTATTATTATTATTATTATTATTATTTTATATTATTATATTATACAGGCAGTCCCCGGGTTACATACAAGATAGGGTCTGTAAATTTGTTCTTAAGTTGAATTTGTATGCAAGTCGGAACTGTATATTTTATCATTGTAATCCCAGCCAGAACTTTTTTGTTCTCTGTGACAATTGGATTTTAAAAATGTTGGGTTGTCATAAGAAACAAGATTAACACTAAAGCTTCATTACAGACACCTATGATAACTGTTACAGATGTTTATTGTAGCCTAGGACTAAAGTACAATAAATTACCAATATGCAAAGGTCCGTTTGTAACTAGGGGTCGTATGTAAGTCGAGTGTTCTTAAGTAGGGGACCGCCTGTATTATTATATTATTTTACATTTAAACAAATTTGATACCTTTGTGTTGCACGATCAATTAAAATATCAATAAAAATACATTTCATGTTAAAGGCTATAAACACTTGCCATCCACTCTATTTGTTTCTGTAAGTGCCTTATCACCCGTTTTTTCCCTTCAAATCAAGCCACACCCATTTGTTCAATCAATGCCTCATTCATTTGTTTCACTATTTGTCCATGTACATTAAAAAAAAATCTACAAAGCTGTGTACACAATAAAACCCAGGGTTGAAAATAGCATATTCTTTGTAAACTATATAACCAAAAGTTGAAATGACCACAACTGCAGCACATGTTTTCCTTCAGATTTCTCAAGGGGGTACTGTGTTGGCGAGGGTCCATAGTTGCCAAATGATACTAGTGCCGCTGTAGCCAGGGATGCAGTGTGTCTGGAAGTGACTCCTGCGTATACACTTCACTCCCAGCACCCACCATACACCTGGTTCGCTTGCAGCAAGCATTATTTGAACTGGTATCACTTCTATATGAGAGAACCCCTGTTGGGCAAAGTTTGGGGCATAATCCACCCTGGCCAGCACAACAAAATGTCCCCTTGAGGAAGCTGATGTTAAAATATGTTGTGTGGTGCTGTGGCAGTGGTTATTTGAACCAGATTGTGGCGGGTCTGTATTCATCTTATTAAAGTCTATCGGTGTACAGGAAACACAGATAGAGTTGACGTCCTGACACAGTGGGGAGGGGGGAGCATTGGCAGAGAGTGGAGCCAAAATGTGTTGGGGTCCCACTGGTGGTTTCACCAATATATCGGTGGACCAGCCTGACCATGATCACATCTATAGATCACTTCCATAGAATGTTTACCTTTTTAAAGGAAACCTACCACTTGTAGTGGCAGGTTTCCGATGGCAATACCGAGCACCAGCTCAGGGTGAGCTGGTGCCGGAGCTTATTTTAGTTAGTGTTTTTAAAACGCGGTATCGGCGGTTTAAAACACTTTTTAAACTTTATACCGGCGCAGGCAGTACGCGCTCGGCGCTTACCGTGCGCGCGGCTAACATAGGAATGTATGAGAGCCGCGCGCATGGTAAGCGCCGAGCTCGTACGTCCATGCGCCGGCTATAAATTTAAAAAAGTGTTTTAAAACCGCATAACACTACTAAATAAGCACACCTGTGAGCTGGTGCTCGGTATTGCCATCGGAAACCTGCCGCTTCAAGTGGTAGGTTTCCTTTAAGTCTAACCCACATTTTCTTGGTTTGTGTTTATGCAGTAGAATTTATGTTATTATTATTACTATTATTATTATTATTATTATTATATATATATATTTTTTTTTTTTTAGCTTGAAGATACTATCAGTCTGGTTAGGATAATTGAGAGAACTGGTGTTGCGGCAATTGCAGTTCATGGAAGGTAAACATTTTTTATCTCCATATTTAGAGCTGCCATTTTTTTTTTTTAAAAAGGGAACCTGTCAGTTGGATAGTTTGGGATTCTAAACCACCCACGGGTCCCCTACAATGTCACCAAAAAAAAACCAAACATGAATGCTTACCTTTGTCCGGAGTCCTGATGTGAGTTAGATGGATTTGCGACCCTAAACCACAGGTCTTTTGCGACTTGTAGTTGGTTTAGGGTCCTAAATCAACCTGACAGGTCCTCTTTATCTTCTGCTACAAGTTGCTCAAATCTGTTTTAAACTTTTAAATGAAATCTACCAGAATTTTGAAGGTAGAGGTGTTGGACCTTGTGGGTATATTAAATCACAAACTACTTTTCCAGTAATTCTCAGAAAAGGGGGAAATGGGGCATTGTGGAGACTTTAATCTAAAAAAAAAAAAATTGAAAAATTGGAGAACCTCTGATTGTACAGCATCCCAGATGCTGAATTGATGTGCTTAAGAATCAACCGATGTTTCCAGTGGGTGAAAAGAAAAGTGTGTAATTAAATGGAAGAACTTTTCTGCCACAATCACTTCAGTATGTACCTCTAGTTAGTTTAGGGTCAAAAATCAACGGGTTTAACCTCTGCTGGGAGTTGCTCAAATCCAGGCCCTTCTGGTTTATCACCATAATTTTGGATGTTTATTCTAAAAGGAAGAAGGCCACGGATAACAAATACAAAAAGATTAACACAGTCGTTGCACCTGGATCTATAAATAAGTGTCCCTTGTTCATAATGGTAGATTTTCTTAAAAAGTTTAGGTGTGTTTGTTATCCATGGCCTCCTTCCTTTTAAAATCAATATTACCAGAGTTCCTTCATGCTATATCTTCACAGGCTGTTACCCTGTGCAATGAGCACGTCTCCCATCCCACTGTATGGTAAAACCTCTGCTGCTCTGAGATTACAGGGTGGAGTGACCCTGGTACCCCTCTCCCCAGAGTCCTTGTGGCTCATTAGTATAATTTTAACCCCTTAACACCGAAGCCACTTTTCACCTTCATGACACGGCTGTTTTTTTCAAATCTGACATGTCACTTATAAGTGGTTATAACTTTTGAACCCTTTAATATATCAAAGTGATTTTGAAATTGTTTTCTCGTGACACTTAACTTCATATTAGTTAAAAATTTGGGTGGTATGTTTTGTATTTATTAATGAGAAATCTGTGAAAATTTGGAAAAATTCTTGATTTTTGAAATTCAAAATGTTTTACTTTTTCCACACATAGTCATAACAGCAAAAAAAAAACCTAATAACCAACATTTACCGAACGTCTACTCCTCATTTTTGTAGGATGTCATAGGACAGTGATGGTGAACCTTTTTGTGAACTAGTGCCCAAACTGCAACATAAAACCTTTCTACCATACTTATCCCAAAGTGCCAATAAGGCAGTTTAAACTGAAAACATAGGTTTTAGTATGGAAACAAAATAACACAGCTTAAAAGGTTGTATTTAGCACAATAAAAGAAAATTAATCCGGCATTGCATCCTATTTTTCCCCACAGTGTTTACTGCTGCAGCTAACCACGGCACATCACTGCTAGTGATGGCTGAGGACAGTAATTGGCCAATGACCAACTTTGACCAATCTTTGGAGCTCCTGAAACAGAACTGCACCTATGTACATGCAAACTTTACCTGAATATAGCTACTGTAATACTTCCCCCATGTATAAGAATATAACTACTATAATACTGTCACCTATGTACATGAATATAGCTACTGTAATACTGCCCCCTATGTATAAGAATATAACTACTATAATACTGCCCCCCATGTACAAGAATATGGCTACTGTGATAATGACTCCCCATGTACAAGAATATAACTACTATAATACTGCCCCCATGTACAAGAATATTACTACTATAATAATGCCTCCTACGTACAATAATATAACTACTATAATACTGCCCCGTATGTACAAGAATATAATTATTATAATACTGCCCCCGATGTACAAGAATATAACTTCTATAATACTGCCCCCTATGTACAGAAATATAACTACTATAATGCTGCCTCCTGTCCAAGATATTTCCATGGAAAATAATAATCTACAGTAGTGTGCAGAGGAGCAGTATACAACCCCGTTTAGTTACACAACACTCAACCCTATAACTTTTTCCATATATATAGATGTATATGGGATTGTTAACTGTAGATCATATTGTTCTTTTTAGTGGCACAATTTAATATTCCATGCAATGTATTGGAAAGCTGAAAAAATTCCAAGTGCAGCGAAATTGACAAAAAACGCATTTGCTGCTCTTTCTGTGGGTTCTGTTTTTATGTCTTTCAATTTGCGCTCTTAATGACACCTGTCCTTTATTCTTTGGGTCGGTACAATTTTTATTTAAATGTCCATTTTGCCAAATTCTGAGGCCAATAACTTTTCATACTTGCACAGACTTGCGTAATATATTACTTTTTGCGCAAAGCGCCAAGGTTTTGGTAGTATTGGGAAAGAGTGGCCATTTTGGCGCTATTTTCCATTCTTTGTTTATATTTTGATAGATTGGATATTTTGTGATGTTGGGATACCTAACATGTTGATGATTTTTACTGTTTATTTATTCTTATGTTCATGAGAAAAGGGGGTGATTTAAACTACTTTTACAGCTGATCTCCAATAGTCTTCCATCGGCAGGCTGTAAGCTGTTGTGGCAACCAATCAGCGCCTTACAATGACATCACGGGGACATGATTTGTCGTTTATATGGTGGTGCCCATAGAAGATCATGCAGCCCTGGGGCCCCTGGTACATCACAACCAGTTGGACCTCTATATAATAATAATAATTACTTTATTACTATCTAATTATATCTTGACCGTACATGTTTCTGACTCATCTTGTAACAACTTCTTCAATAGAGCTACATTTTCTCATATCAAGAAGCAGCTCGCGGCATAGGCATAGCCGTGTAATATCTATGTTGAGAATGCGTGTAGGGTCAAGATCTAATTAGTTTGTGAGTAAATAGAGGTCCAAATGGTTGTTCTGTACTAGGTATAGGTATAAAAGTTAGATAATCCCACAGGACACTCAAACTTTTCTTAGCAGTGTAAACTTTGTTGAACACTGGGCTTACACAGGAGGTACCGGATTTATCTATGATGCATTATACATAAGGACCCAAACTATCAATACCCCCGCAAATCTTCCTGCTCTGTGGTTATGAGCAGAACAGCGTTGTTTTATGTATGATTCATCACCGAAACACCAGTCACAAATTTCTTTTTTTTTATTTCTTTTTTTTTGCGAGAAGTAAAGGTTATGTTTTAAAAGGGCTCACAATCAAATGTAAACAACTCAAATCTACCCTATATACTCTAGTATGAGCCAAGGAACCTAATTTTAACACAAAAAAACTTACAAAACCTATTGACTCAAGTATAAGTCTAGGGTGGGAAATCTTTTGGTCTCGGTAAATACCCAGTATATACCCACCCAGCACATGCCCTTTAGTATATAGCCCCCTGCCCCCTAGTATATAGCCAGCAGCCCCCTATGCCCAGCCTGCTACAAAAAAAAAAACCCCTCTGTACTCACCTTTACAGCACCCCCCGCAGGTCTTCTGAAGCTCCGTTTGTGGGTCCCTGCGTGCTGTCAGCGCATATACCATGGCGTCAGCCGCTTGCCGATATCATAGTGTGTGCCAATGGCAGCTCACACACTATTATGTTGACAAGCGGCTGGCGTCATGGTGTGTGCAACGCAGCAGGGACATGAAAACGGAGCTGGAGCTTCATAAGACAGAAGAGGACCTGCGTGGGGCATCGAAAAGGTGAGTACAGAGGTATTTTTTCATAGACTTGAGTGTAAGCCGAGTTAGGGATTTTCAAAACTGTACTGAAAAAACATCTATCCTAAGGCTACAGTAGAATAATCCCTTATGGCCTCCTTTCCTAATCCTGCATATTGCCTGAAGGTCGCATAAAACAAGTTATTTGTTGGTAAGTCTCATTCAGACCTATTTCCACCTTACATCACCTGTGGTCTCCTTTCCTAACGTGAACAGAATCTTGGATTTCTGCAGTGTCAGGACTACTACTCAACCAAGTCAGAGACTATAAATATTACTTTGCCTGACCCAGTTATGAAGTTATTGCCCTTGAACTTTGGATTTCAGTGACGTAAAGAAAAAATAAGTTACTTGACATTTATGTAATCCCTTCATTTGAGGATATATTTAACCCTTTCACTGCCAGGCATTTCTGGAAATTTTGTCGCATTATTGGCCAGGCAATTTTTACAATTTGGATTTGTACAAATAAAACCAAAATTACGGCAAAAAGAATTATATAAACCCCAACAAACCATATATTTTCTAAAAGCAGACATGTGTCCCATTTTTGAAATCACATTAGAGTTTATAGACAGAGGCGAATTTTGAAATTTGATTAAAATTATATATAAAATTGACTATGATGGCAAAAAATGTTCTCCAAACAGAATACATTTACTTTCGCATCTCCTAAATGTAATAGATGAACTTGTGTAGAGTTCAGAGATACCACCTAGTCATATGTTCACATGAATAAATCACCATAATATCACTAAAACTGTAATTGCTAAATATCTGCTTTACAGCTAGAAATTTTAAGACCCGTGGAACATTAGAGACCGCACACTCTTGGTTAGTGGTGCTCAATGTCAGATTCTCAATCCAGAAATGTCCATATAGAAGAATAGCAAATAACACCATGTATGTGATTACATGAGATCACAGCAGCCTTTATGGAGGATGGAGAGGATTAGAAGTCCATGGAGGCTGCTGTGACTTCATGTTATCAGATACTCGCATGGGATACAGTTTTCTATTATTTTTTTATTTAACTGAACTTTTATTGATGTTTTTGTTTTGTTATTTTGTTTTTAGTATGTCAACATTCCACAGACTGTAGCATATCAGAATGTCATTGCAATAGTCAGTGCTAATATATCATTAGATAACAAATGATAAATACATAATCCAGGTAAATATGGTGACAAAGAACTACATGACTGTGAATCATATAGACACGGACATGGAAGGGGGACACCACAAGGGAGACACAAAAGGGAAAGGAAAGAGAGGATGGGGGGAGGGGAAGGAAAAGTGGTGTCTGCACCCATTTATTAAAGGGAGTGGGTCTATTGCCCACTCCTCAGCATTCATTTCAACCCATCCAGAAGTCACCCCATGGGGTCCAAATGAGATTAAATCTATCTACTGTGTTTTGGAGGAGTGCAGTGAGATGTTCAATTTTTCGCATTTCCTGTATCCTGGCACATAATTCTGCTCTGGAGGGAGTGGCAGGTTGCTTCCAATTAGCCGAGGTCCGACATTTAGCAGCTGTAAATAAGTGTAGAAGCAGTTTGGAGGCCCTTTTATTTAGCTGTTGAGGGAACAGGTTCAACAATCATATGGTAGGATCCAAAGAGAGGTTATGATTGGGTACAGAGGACAACATATTGACCACCATTTTCCAAAAAGGGGGGGGGGGAGTTGTGTGAGTACGACGATCTGTAGCTAGGTGTCAAGTTTTCTTCCAGATATTTCAGGGAGGTTGTTTGCCACTGTCATGGTGAGGATGCCACCTTCTTGTCACTTGACTTGGGGTGCAACTGTACAGGTTAATTTAGACTACTCAAACTTGCGCTCACCTTTCACTCAGGACACAAATTGAGCACAAATCACACCTCATACAGCTCCAGCACCAGACCCGCTGCCACCACTTATTGCATTTATACTGGGACCAATAAGTATCCCACTCTACATTGGCTCTTGCTTCTCAAGCAGTCACCTTGTCACACCCCTAGGCATGCACCCTCGGCACTCTACAAGAGTGTTGGCTTGTGGTACTTCCCGATAAGCAAATAAGAGATGGGGAATGCTCTCAATGAGCATTTTAAGCATTTGTTTCAGGGTCCCATTGAAACGTTCACACAAACCATTAGTCTGAGGGTGATAGGGGGTGGCTACCAGATGTTCTACCTGCATTTTCTTGCAGAGGCTTTGCATTAAATTAGACATGAACTGTGTACCTTGATCAGTCTGCATTTCCCTGGAGAACCCAACATGAGAGAAAGCAGTCAATAGTGCATCTGCTACCTTATCTGCACGTATGGAAGACGGGGCTACAGCTTCTGGGTATCTAGTGGCAAAGTCAACTACTGTAAGAATAAGTTTATTTCCTGAGCTACTAGTTATTTTAAGGGGTCCAATGATATCTACAGCCACCCGCTGGAAAGGCTCATCGATTACTGGTAGAGGAATCAGTGGAGCCTTATGAATATTCCCAGTTTTACCCACCCTTTGGCAAACTGTGCAAGAACGACAGTAATTGTCAATATCAGTGCCCATCTTGGGCCAATAAAAATTGTGCGTCAAGCGAGCTTTGATTTTTTTGGTATCCCTAGGTGCCCAGCTAGAGGGATTTCATTGGCAACCTTCAGCAAGCCTTCTAAGCAACTGGGAACAACTAGGCTTTTCTCACAATCCCATAATTTTTGTTTATCAGGGAAAAAAACTCTCCATATAGAGCTTTCCTTCTTCCCAGAACAGAAGTTTCAACTTCTCCAAAGTAGTATTTGTCTGCAGGGCCTGCATAAAGCTTTGACTATCAATATGTAAGTGCTGGACCAGAACTAGAGGCTTGATTCTCAGAGTGTACTAGCTGAACCCAAGGCAGAAGGTTCTACGATTCAACCTCTTGGACATCACAGTTTGAGGATTAAATTCACTTTGACTTCGAGTCACAGCTGCAACATATGAAGATTCCCCAGCATCCCCTACAGGCAAATCTAGTATATCAGTTGGAGCGGGATCTGATTCTAGCCCTCCCTTCACATCATTACTTTTCTCAGATTAATCACACTCTACTTGAGGAGAGCAGCACTCTTCAATTGTTATCATGGGGTTAGTAGAAACTTATTGAGATACCATTCTGCCAAGGTCAGTGCCTAATAACACATTAGTTGGAATAGTGTTGGATACGCCCACAGTCCTTAAACCCCTTCCTTCCCCCCAGTCTAGATAAACAGCAGGGCTGGCTCCCCCACCACCTATTACAGACCATGTTTTTTCCTGGAATTATGTCATTTAAGTTCACCATTTCTGGACTTACAACAAGGGTCACCTCTGCTCCAGTTTCTCTTAATCCAACAGTAACAGACTGAAGATTATCATTGTTTTTCCCTACTGTCCCGGCCACAAATCAAACAGAGGGTGATGATCCAGACAGTGTTCTGGAAGTATTCTTCTTGTTGGGACATGCAGCATTAAAATGCCCCACTTGGTTACAGGTGAAACATTTGCGATTGTCATTAACAGTTTTAGTCCCTGGAGCACCAGAAAAAGGTCGCCCTGGTGGTTGGTTTGCAGAAGAAGGGGAATTCCCCACTGGCTTACCTCCATTCCAGCTGTTTGCAATAGCCTTTCTGGGTTCTGGCATCCTGCTGGCAGTATAGGTGTATAGCTCCGTCCGCAGTTTTAGGCTCCCTGTCACAAACAAACTGTCGTACATCCACAGGACAAATGTGCAGAAATTGATCTTTTATCATGAGATCCTCCAGGTCCTCACGGCTGTTGACAGAAGGTCCTCGGGTCCACTGTAGAAAGGTAGTCTGTAAGTTGCCTACTGTATCGTCCTAGCTGTCAGTTGGTTCTCGCTTTATGCTCTGGAATATTTTGCGGTACACCTCTGGCGTTAAGTTGAACTTTTTAATCAAAGCAGCTTTTATAGCGTCATAGTCCTCATCAAGCTCAAGAGGAAGGTCAGCAAATACTTCCAGGGCTTTGCCTCTTAGCCCTGGGCTTAAATACTGTGCTCACGGGGCAGATTGTATTGTCTGCAGGTCTTCTCAAATGACCGCAGAAAAATGTCCAAGTCCCCATCCTTGTACAGTACTGGAAAACGTTCTTGACAAGGTCATTTGGGGTTTACATCCTGGGATTGGTTTTCCACAGAATCGATACCCCTTTGAATACGTGCCATTTCCATTTTGAATTCTCTATCAGCCTGGCGCTCTGCGGCCGCTCTCTCCTTCTCTCGCTCTGCGGCCGCTCTCTCCTTCTCTCGCTCCTGCTGTGGGTAGCCTCAGGGGAAACTCTTCCAGGATTATTGTCCATATCTTGGCTCCCTTGAGCCATGCCAGATCCTTGCTATCCATCTTGCTCCATCAAAGCACAAAAAAGCAGCTCTTTAGACTTGTCAGCCGGGTCGATACCTCTCTGCTCACAGAGGTGGACTAGAGCCTCCTTGCTCTGCCTCTTGTAGATGGTTGCCATCACTGAGTGCAACCTTTGCCAAATAAAACATAGGAAAGAAAAACGCGGAAGGGGAACTGTTTGCACGTGTGTCTTAGAACAGCACTGATTTGGTTCGTGTAAAACAAGGGTATTCCTCGCAAGGATTCCACTAGTCCTTAAGTGCAGGGGTTAGTTGCTTAATCCCATCACTTAATTCTCTGACAGAAATGAATTTATCCCACAGCTGCCAACCAATTTGTCACGGCAAGAGTTAAGTTTACTCCCAGATATTTCAGGTAGGTTGTTTGCCACTGTCACGGCAAGGACGCCGCCGCCTCATCACATGACTTAGGGTGCAACTGTACAGGTTAATTTAGCCTACTCAAACTTGCGCTCACCTTTCACTCAGGACGCATAAATCACACCTCATACAACTCCAGCACCAGACCCGCTGCCACCACTTATTGCATTTATATTCGGACCAATAAGTATCCCACTCTACATAAACTGTTGCTTCTCAAGCAGTCACCTTGTCACACACCTAGACATGCACACTCGGCACTCTAACAGTCGCACAGCCAACCACACTGTACTAGGCTATGAGTTCGCAGAGCATACAGGGACCAAAATTAAAGTGAAAAGCTTTTATTACAAAAAGTTGATCAGTGCATAAAAAAAGATGTTAAAAACAAAATAATTAGGGGGCGTGGCCTAGCGGGCGATGGAGTAGGACGTGCGGCGTCAGCGCGCCGCTACCCGACTCCTGTAGGAATCCTGTACCCTCACCTGACTGGCGAAAAGATCACGGGGAAACCTCAAAGGGCCGCGGTAGCACGGTGTGGGAGTCCCCCGCTTTACAAGATGCCTGGTAATAAGCCCAGCAAGCCGGGGGAGAAGCAAGGGGAGCGCAGCTCCCAAAATGGCGCCCCGGCACACAGCAGGGAGCAGTGTGGCGCGGCCTTTTGCGGGCAGAGACCGCTGCCAGATTGAGTGGCTTTGCTCGGGCAGAAACAGGAGCGGAAAGACCCAAGGGCAGTAACAGCAAGTCCCAGCCAGGAACCCCAAGTAAGGCTCTGGGCTCCAGATATGCAGCTTTACAGGACTCCATGTCAGAGGAGGATGAGGATGTAATGACAGAAAATGCAAAGGCTATGGAAGGGAACATAGAATCCCCAGAATCTGATCCTGAAACTGAACCCACACTGGCTGATATTCTTAAAGCAGTGCAACATAATGCATCTACATTGCTCAAGTTGACAGGCCGTGTGGATAGCCTGAAAGAGGACATTCTGTTGATGCGCCATGATATCCACAAAGTGGCAGAAAGAACAACTGTAATGGAAAATAGAATGCATGAGGTGGAAGAGATGTAACCCCCTCTGCGGCAGGAGGTCCAAGACCAGTCACAGACCATGCTAGCTCTCCAGGCGAAAGCTGATGACTTAGAAAATCAACTGCGCCGCAATAATGTGCGAATTGTTGGAATGCCGGAGAAGGTGGAAGGCCAGAACCCGGACGATTATTTTGAGAAATGGCTGGGGAAGACCTTTGGGAGGGAGAACCTAACTCCACTATTTGCAGTAGAATGGGCCCATCGTGTACCCACGAGACCGGTACAACCAGGAAGACCGCCACGGCCTGTACTCTTCAAGCTACTGCATTATAAGGACCAGGATCGGATCTTGCGTATGGCCCGCGTCCAAAACGACATCACTGTAAATGGGGTGAAGATTGCCTTCTCGCAAGATTTCTTGCAAGAAACGGATGCAATTCTTGGACATTAAACGACGACTGAGAGCCTTGGAAATCTCTTATTCCATGCTGTATTCGGCTCGGCTGCGGGTGGTGACCCTTGGCACCACTAATTTCTTTGATACCTCAAGACCAGCGTTGCAATGGCTAGATGCTCATGAAACCAGATTGCGGAGACAAGCTGAGGACCCAGGAGGGGACTGAATGATCGATGCTGCTTGGACTGTGAAGGTTGCGGTGAAAGCTGACTGGTCTCGGCTAAGTTTTTCCTTCTTTTTTGTTACTTTTCATTGGTTCAAAATAGCGGGCACCTTACACGTATTATGTGATATGCATGTTAAACTGAATAATAATGCTACTGTCCTAGTGGTAATACAATACTGATTGGGGCCGGGTGGGGGTGGTCGTAGCATAATGTAGCGGAGGTGATGGAGAAGTGCTGGATGGTCGCCAAGAGGAGAAATGCACAAAGTTGTGGAATTCACTCCTACTTGGTGAATTCTACGTGGGTATGTGCTAGGATGCTAATTGTTTGCCCTTTTCCTCCTCGGAGGAAAAAACTGTTTGAGTTGGGGGGTGGGGTGAGGCGGGGATTGGTATGGAGGGGAAGTTTGGTCTGGCTGAAAATAATAAACAGAGATTGCTTTCTTTTGAGAACTGGAAGGGAGACTGGGAGGAGAAGGGGTGTAAGGTGTCATGATGGCGGAAACCTTTAAAGGGATGTCCTGGAACGTTCAGGGCATGGGAAATACAAAGAAAAGACGCGCTTTATTTGAGTATATAAGGAATAGTGGCGCAACTGTGATTGGGTTGCAGGAAACGCACTTGACTAAGGATACTGTTTCTTTAACCCACAGGGCATGGGAGGGGCATAGCTTCCATGCCTTCCATACTACATATTCTAGGGGTGTAAGTCTGTTAATTGCCAAATCAGTTCCGTTTATGTGTTTACTCCTCTAGCTCGGATCCAGAGGGGAGATATGTGGTGGTACACTGCCGAATATACAGTTGGGAGTGTGTTTTAGTGGTATTATATGTACCACCACCATATTCCTGTGTACCAATGCGTGAGCTACCAAGCAACTTGGAGCTATTGCCAGATGTGCCCTGGTTAATAATGGGGGACTTCAATAAGTTATTATGTGAAGAGAAAGACCGGTTTAGAAGTGGAGGAGGTGGAGGGTTGAATAATTTAACTTCTTTGGGGAGGTGGTGTTTAGAGCTAGGTCTTCATGATCTGTGGTGGCAACGCAACGAAGGAGTGCGTCAGTATTCTTGTGTCTCCTCTACATATGGCCCGAATAGACATGATATTGGGCACAGAAAGGGTAATACCAGCTGTGGTGGATATTACTTATTTGCCGCGAGAATTATCAGATCATTCTCCTCTATTCTGAACTGTAAATTGTGGGAGGGGAAGGACATATACTTAGAATTTAATGAGGGATCTGTGTCTAGAGTGGTACTATGGGATGCCATGAAAATGTTTCTGCAAGGGGCTCTCACTAGGGAAATTAAGAAAGTGAAAACCAGATCTCGACAAATTGGATGAGAACTGCAGAGTGAGGTGAGGGAAGCAGAACAGCAGCATATTCAGAATAATACAAGGGAAACTGAGGTGAGAAGGATAGCGGCACAGAAACAATTAATAGAGCACATGCTGTAACAGGCGGAGAACAAGCTTATGTTCCTGAAAGAGCAGTTCTATGCCGAGGGTGAACAAACTGGGAAACTCCTAGCGAGGATGGCGAATGCCAGGCGAACAAATTCCTACATATATGGGTTGAAGGATGTTGAAGGGAGGGAGGTCACAGACACAAGGGGCATATTGGAGGTATTGAGCACCTTTTATAGGCAACTATATTCCTCTAGAGCCAACTACTCGAGGTCACAACTGAACTCTTATTTAGAAGGGGTGAATATGCCTAGATTGAGTGGAGAAGCTAGGGAAATGCTGGAGGCCCCAATATCTTTGGAAGAATTGGAACAAGCAATGACAGGTATGGCCAACGAGAAGGCGCAAGGGATGGACGGTCTCCCAATAGAAGTGTTTAAAGAATTTGGGGAAATATTATTACCACAATGGTTAGAAACTTTGAAGGAAAGTCTGGAACAAGTTAGTTTACCGGCTTCTTGTTATGAGGCACTGATAGTAGTACTCCTGAAAGAGGGGAAGTTTGCCAAGCTACCAGAGTCGTACAGACCAATATCTCTCTTGACGGCAGATAAGTTACTAGCTAAAGTATTAGCGAATCGGTTGGGGACGATGGTAGGGACAGTGGTACACCAGGACCAGTCCGGTTTTATGCCCTCCAAATTGACGGCATTGAATCTGCGACGACTATTTCTAAATTTACAGGCTGCAGAGGTGAATAGGGATGAAGCCGTGGTGGTGTCATTAGGCTTTTGATAGTATAGAATGGACGTATCTGTGGGCTGTACTAGAGAAGCTCGGATTTGGACCTTATTTCATACGGTGGGTCCGTATATTGTATAAGTCACCAGTGGCGAATGTGAGGGCAAACGGAGGGGTGTTAGGAAATGGGACCTTAAGGTAGAACTACCAGATGATGAATGGGACAGTTTACAAGTAAATTGTCCCTGAATGTAGCAGAAAGGCGTTCCCAATTATTTCTATTACATAGGGCATATAGGACTCCGGTGGTGTTGCATAAGATGCAATTGAGGGAGGATACATGTTGCCCAAGATGCCGGGCTGAGGGGGCTGATATATTACATATGTTCTGGACTTGCCCGAGGTTAAAACGGTTATGGAATAAGGCTCAGCGATTAATACCGGAGGTGTTTGGAGGCATTGTTAGATGCTGACCCGCCGAGAATGTCAGAAATTAAAAGATCACTAAATAATACAATTAAGATGGAGTTGGGGGTATACCGGAAGAGAAATGCACTCAAGAAATTTGAGAAGCAGCGGAATAAATGGCTTGAGTGTCCAGGTATAGGGGCTGAAGATTTGGTACGTAGGTGGCGGAGGGTCCGTCCCGAAGGATGGCCAGAATTATGAGGGAAGAGGTGCTGGAAAAGATGACTCTGTGGACACTGGAACAAGAGGCAATCTCTGGGAATCGTGAAACAGCGCGAGAGATGGGGGGGGGAAGTTGGGGGGGGGGGGATGTTTGTATTGTACAATGTTTGAAACTGATTGTACACTGCACAGAAGTGTTTATGATTTCTGTACGTTAATACTGTGAAGTCTATATTGTAAGGGATTAGCTCCGGGGATCGTCATCTCCTAAGCAGACGACCAGCACACACAGGGAATTCACACAATGTGAGTAAGGTTAAAACTGGCCTCAGCCAGCTTTATTTGGCAGTACACAAACTCAAAACATAAAAATAATACCTAAGCCTCTCCGGCACTTACTATACATCGAGGTTCCCTACCTCACCAGGTGCTGGCCTACTGCCAGCCACCCCAAAAACACAGTAACAGTTCACTGCCACCGCTCCACAGGCCTTTGCCGTAGCCTGTCTCTTCCCCAGGGTGGAGCCCAGTGTGAAGTCTGCCCCATGTATTAGTGCAACCCCTCCAGCTGAAAACTAATCAACTTAATTAGACAGACCCAACTTTTCCAGGTCTGTCTTCTACTCAGCTTTTCATAAGGCAAAATGCACATTTTATGCCCAAAAGCTTCTCTAGTGGCAGCCACCCTGCCACAATATGCTTTAATAAGTTACACAACACGGCAAAACAGTTTTAAAATAAAAAGGGAGAAAAATAACTTAAAGTAAATCCTGATTCCCTGGAGGGGGGAGAAATATGGAACACCCAGCTTGTCAGGTAGCCCCCATACAGTGAATGCGATTTCCTGTATTGTTTTTTTTCTTCTCAGCTTGGTTCATTTTTCAGAACCTCCCATTCATTAATTAGTCCACAGAGTCATTCAGGATTAGGCAAAGTGTTAATGAGGGGGGAGCCTCCAGGAATATTTAAACAGTTTCTTTGTTTCCTAGGCAAGATGTATAAATGGGGTGGGGGCCTGGGGGGACATAGGTGCAGAGGAGAGATGACAAAATGGCTTTTGAAGTCACCACAGAACATTCTGCAGGTCAGAGTTTATCAGATTGTAAAGATCTCCAGGATGTTGTAAACGCTGCCTGGACTCTTCAATAGACGACAATTGTCATGTAGTTCAACAAAGTAAGTAATTGCCTAATAGTTCCACAATTCTTACATATATAGGATTAATATATCCTTAACAGCCACCTATAATTGTAATTGGGTTTTAAGTGTCAACCTGTCCTGTGGTAGGTTAATAGGGAGGGCTTCGTTTTTGGCGAAATAACCTTATATCCTGATAGTTTACCATACTCCTCTAATAGCCTGTGCAGGTTTGGGAGTGAGAGGTGGGGTTTGGTGATGGTCAACAAGATGTCATCTGCAAAGAGAGACAATTAGAATTCTTTTTCCCGAACCATCACTCCTCCAATGTCCACAGACCTCCTGATGGCTGCTGCGAAGGGCTCAATACAGAGGACAAAAAGAAGGGGAGATAGCGGACACCCTTGTAGAGTTGCGTTATGGATGGGGAACCTAGTTGATGTTACATGGGGGAGTTTAATGGGTGGAGTATAAGCCTTCTATGGCCGTTAAAAACGGATCACGTAAGCCATAAATCTTCAATGCCTGGAACAGAAAAGGCCAACCCAGTTTGTCAAAGGCCTTCTCTGCATCTAAGCTCAGGACAAGGGCTTCACTTCCTGTTCTGTTAACCACCTCAATTAAATCAATGGTACGCCGGGTATTGTCACCACCCTGACACGAGGGGTTGAACCCCACTTAATCCTTATGGATCAGCTGAGGGATCCACTGGATGCGTCTATTAGCCAAAATTTTTGTAAAAATGTTGTAATCTGTGTTCAGTAAGGCTATGGGCCTGTAGTTTGCACAGTCCAGGGGGTCTTTCCCAGGCTTAGGGATCTGGGTGATATGTGAGTGGGACATCTCCCACAGGATCGACGTACCGTCAAGGAAAGCATTCAATAAGGTGAGCAAGTGGGGAGCTAACAGCGATTGAAACGTTTGATAGCATAGGTACGTTCGTCCATCAGGGCCCGGGGATTTGCCATTGGGAAGGGCTTTTATAACCTCAGTCAGTTACTCCAGTTCGGTTGGGGGCATTAAGAGTGTTTAGCGCCTCCGGAGGGAGTTTGGGCGGGTTGCAGAATTGAAGATTCTAGGAGTTGAGAGCCTCAGGATCTGTGGGGAGGGAATTGGGGAGGTCATAGCGATTGGTGAAGTATTTTTGTAAAATCTCAGATCTCTTGCGGATCATAGGAGATCGTACGTCAGGGCGGCGGATCGAGTGCGCCGATGTTCTACCAGTCTCCTCCCGCAACCGGCGGGCGAGCAGGGTATGGGCTTTTTTGCTCTTTTCGTAAACATTTTTGCTTAGAGTATAATAGCAATTTCTCTGTCTTTGAGCTTAGTCCTGGTATCTACCACCTGTTTGAGGAGGGATCTGGTAGGAGCACTAGCTAGTGTTTGTTCTAGCGAGTTAAGCTATGCCTTTGGTTCCACTTCCCGTCTTTCTCTATCCTTTTTCATGTTAACTGCCAAAGTGACACACTGGCTCTTCACCATCATCTTGTGGGCCTCCCACAAATGAGAGAGACTAAGTCTATGTTGTCACGAAAAAAACTTCGCTAGGTAAACAGCCAATGCCTCACTTTGGGCTGGTGTTTTGAGGATCATCTCATTCAGCCGCCAGTGATACGTTTTAGTGCACATATGAGAGTCTGAGAGGGTTAGGGAGGGGGAAGGGGAACAGATTCAACCATGTTATCGGTCCCAGATCTGCAGTTTCCATTAATCTTCCGGGCGCCCCGGAAGAAGCCGTGGTAGCGAAACCCTGGGTCGGGCGAACTAGCGAGTCTGGCGTCCACATGGTGGATTTTATATGCGCATGATTTTATTCTATTTTGTGAGTATGTTTTAATAAAATAAACTCCATATATTTGAACATACTACCCTATCTGCTGCTTAATCTCTTCTATAGTAGCTGTACACTATTTGGCTACAGGATGCAAGAAAACGCAGCTTAAAACTGTCTGAATAGCGATCTATTCCCATCCAAATACCGTTTCTGTGGAAGTGTACTGAAGAATTTGGAACATAGTTGGGAAAGGAGTGAAATCATCGATTTATCAAAGGATATATAAAAGGACACACAAGGAGCTCCGGTCAGACTGTTTTATTTATAGTAATAACCAACTGTATCCAACCAGCTTTAACAGAGGCTGGGTAGTCCGGGTATCAACGGGATGGATATACCTAGGCCCCGCTACCTGCCGGGAGATATCCGACTTACCCCAGGGAGCGGGGTGTGCACCCTGTCTAGTAGAAAAGTTAGACATCCCGTAAGAGGGGAAATCAAAGGTAAAGGCAAAATCAGGATGAGTAAGGAGAGATAAAAGAAAGAAAGGAAAAGTAGCAGGAGATGGATTACATCCGGAAGGTGTTCCCAGTCCTTCGGTCGGCAGGAGGTCCATTTAAGGTTTCAGACCAGCAGGGTAACCTATTTATGTGGGTGTCCATGGGGAACGTTTCTTTGATGTCTTGAGATGTCAGAGATCTCTGAGCAGGTCCCCGCATCTTTTCTCCTGTATTTGTGACCACTCAGGTGGTGGTGCAGGAGGGTTGGGGGGAGTGATCTCCCAATCAGGAATATCAGGGACCTCCAGGTCCAGTGCCTTACAAAAGTCGTGTAAATCTGTATAGGAGCGCAGCAGAGATGTTTGGCTACTGTTGTTAGCCATTAGGGCAGTGATGGGCAACCTTTTGAGCTAGGTGTGTCAAAATTCGCCAAAAAAACGAGCATAACTCGGGAGCTGTGTCACCTTTAGGAAAAACCTAATTTTGTAATAACATGTCCAGCAGCGGCCTCCCCTTATTAATAACATGTCCAGCAGCGGCCTCCCCTTATTAATAACATGTCCAGCAGCTGCCTCCCTTTACTACTAAAATACCCCTAGCGGCCTCCCTTTACTACTAAAATACCCCTAGCGGCCTCCCTTTACTACTAAAAACCCCTAGCGGCCTCCCTTACTACTAAAATACCTAGTGGCCTCCCTTTCTACTAAAATACCCCTAGCGGCCTCCCTTTACTACTAAAATACCCTAGCGGCCTCTTTACTACTAAAATACCCCTAGCGGCCTCACTTTACTACAAAATACCCCTAGCGGCCTCCCTTTACTACTAAAATACCCCTAGGGCCTCCCTTTACTACTAAAATACCCCTAGCGGCCCTCCCTACTAATAAATACCCCTAGCGGCCTCCCTTTACTACTAAAATACCCTAGCGGCCTCCCTAATACTAAAATACCCCTAGGGCCTCCCTTTACTATTAAAATACCTTAGCGGCCTCCCTTACTACTAAAATACCCCTAGCGGCCTCCCTTTACTATAAATTACCCTTAGCGCTCCCTTTAAATATAATATAATAATAAACTTACATACTTACCCAGTGATGTTCTTCCCTGTAGCTTAATGCAGGCGGCTCGGCTCCTCCAGGTTGCACCGCGCGCCTCGGGTCACGTGACTGACGTGACCTGACGTCAGGTCGCCTCAGTCAGTGACGAGCAGCGCGCATTGCAGCCTGGAGAGCGGAGGAGTTGCAGAAGGTGGGCGGACCAACGCGGCGCCGGACAGGTAAGCAGGGGGCAGAAACACGGGGGCGGGACATTACACAGGGACATTAACACAGGGGGAGCACATTGCACAGGGACAGAAACACAAGGACGGGGGCGGGACATTAACCCCTTCCCGACATTTGACGTACTATTACTGCATGGCGAGAGGTGCGTTCCCGCAAAATACGGTAATAGTACGTCATGCTTCTGGCGCCGGTTCAAGCTAACCTGTAAAAGTTAATAAAAAATGTTAAAAACACTACATAAAATCATTTTTTAATAAAAAGAATTAATTAAATAAAGTCTAAGTCCCCTAAACACAAATATTCCCTATACACATGCAATAAAGTGAAAAAAAACAGAAAATCGCCAAAAAACCCACATATTTGGTATCGCCGCGTCCGTAACAATCCGTACAATAACTCAGAAACATTATTGGACCCGCTCGGTGAATGAATGCCTTCGTCTCTTTTAGCTGGGAAAGAAGCGGTCGCAGTTGATGCCGTTTGTGAAAGGTAATCCAAGAGAGGTCAGAAAATATCTGTACAGTGGCTCCTGCATATTTGAGGGTTCCTGTCTTTCTAGCTTTGCTCATTAAAAGCTCCTTAAGCGCAAAGTCGTTCACACAACAAACTAAGTCCCTGGGTCTAGTAGCGGTGCCACGAGGAATTAATGCTCGATGGGCTTTGTCAAATTTGATTTTGTGCGTGGGTGGTTGATCGAGGATTTGGTTAAATAGAGATTCCAGCAATGTTCTGACATCTTCTGGACCTTTTGGTTCGGGTAACCCTCTAATGGGAGAATGACTGATCCATGGGGCTACGGCTCTGTCTGATGAGGGCAAGAGATGTTGTCCTGTGGGGCTGGGGGCCGCCTCTTGGGATCCCCTAGGCGAACATCCACGCTCCTGATGGTTGTGTAAGGGGGAGGCCACCACAGGTTTCATAGCCGTCAGTTCCAGGGGGTGATGGGGGGAGCCGACCTGCTGTATGAACTCAGCCTGAGGTGGGGCGATTGGGGATTGCCGCATTACAGACCCTGTTTTGAGGAGCCTAGACCAAGTCCTCCTGGGAGACACTGGGGAGGGGGGCAGGAGCTGTGGCTGCGGTCTGGGGCCAGGGAGACGGGGGGGGGGTAGGTCCTACCCGACTCATGTTCTGTGCCTGCTCTTTCAGCCGCCACTGCTTTGGGGCCACTGGTTGGGTCACTGCAGGGACCGCCGCTTTCCATCCGGGAGCGTCAGAGTCTTCTTTCCCGCACCGGCGCTGTGGGTCTGAGGCGGGAGGACTCTGGGAACCGGAGGTTGCGGTGGCGGGAACTCCGTCGGCCTGGTGAGGAAGTGGTCCAGAGTGGAGTTGGAGCCACCGGCTGGTTCAGTCCCTTCTTGGGACCCTTTTTGAGGTGCCCTGCCAGTTTTGTTTTCTGATGGCGCTGGGTAGTGGCAACCGGGAGTGGGAGCTTTCAGCTCTCGTGTCCGCTTCCATGCAGCGCCAGACCAGAAGTCCGTTTGCTATTATTAAGAAGCTAAAGTACCTGAGATGATGTCACTCTGACATGAACATGACATGAACTGTGACCTGTAAGGAGGCATAAGGCATGGGGAGTATAAGATGAGAGGGGCCGGATGAGCCACCTCTGATGCCAGGTAATATAAGAGAAAAGGTGATTTATGTGGATGTAAGCGAAACTATTTTTAGCTAAAAGAAGAGTGTCGGTTAATAGAGCTCTATAGGAGCCTGTCACTGGCTGTATATGTACGAATGTGGTGACAGGTTCCCTTAACCCCTAGGCGCACCACGACGTTATACTACGTCCCCGGGGCTACATGCTAAGCACACCGGGACGTAGTATAACATCCTGCTTCTGGCACCGGCTCACGAACGTTCGTGTGTTTTAACCCCTTACACGCCGCAGTCAAGCATTACCGCGGCGTATAAGGGTGTTTTCGCTATGGATCGGATCCCCCGCGCCGCTTACCGGGGGATCCGATCCACTTCTGGGCAGCTCCGAGGACTGCCATGTGCCCCCGAGCTGCCCGGTCTCCCTTCCAGGTCTGACTGCAAACTGTCTGAGCATGCGCCAGCATGCCAGACAGATTACACTGCTCTACAATAAAATAGTATTGTGGAGCAGTGTATTGAACTTGAACCAGCGATCAGAGCATCACTGGTTCAAGTTCAAGTATGTATAAGTAAAAAAAAGTGAAACAAAAGAAAAACACAAAAAAAAAAAATGCCGGAACCACACACATTAGAATAATAAAAAATAAATACATTAAAATATAAGCCTAATGTCACTTTCCATTAAAAACACTTAATAAGTATAAAAAACACAAAAAAAAAGTATTTGGTATTGCCGCATCCGTAACAATCTGTATAATAAAACAGAATTGTTACTGGACCCGCACGGTAAACGCCGGAGGAAAAAAAACGTTCCGAAAAAAGATCATTTTTAATTAATACCCTATAAAAATTGCTCTAAAAAGTGATTTAAAAAATGTTATGCACTCTAAAATAAGCCCACTCAAAAGAAAAACTCTTCTTGCAAAAAATAAGCCCCTAACCAGTCAGCCGAAAAATAAAAAAGTTATGCATATGAAAAGATGGTGATGCAAAAAATGAACAAGATTTTCTAATTAGTTTTTATTCAGTACAATTGAATAAAATACACAAAACCCCCACATATTTGGTATCCCTGCGTCCGTAACAATCTGCATAATAAAACAGAATCATTGGGGCGTGGCCTGACGCGCGATGTGAGTGGCCGCATGTAAGAGCGCTCCCGACTCACCATCCTGAATATATCCTGCCCGGGTCATATACTGCGGTACCGGAGGGTTGGCGGAACATCCCAGGACCGGCAGGCTGGAGTTTACTATCATGCCGAGCTGGCCAAAGAATAAGGGAGGTGAGGAGCGGGACAGCGCGCCATCCACACCAGCTAAGCAACATGGCGCTGCCGCCACGGATCAGCTACATGCGGTGGCAGCGCGACTAGAAAAGTATGCCAGGACTGTGCACACTCCATCTAGCACGTCCTCGGCCTTCTCTGCTGGAGCACAGCCGCAGATGACCACCAGAGCGGCATGAGCAGGAACATCCTCCACAGCCAGCACTGCAGGAACAGGTATGAAGGGGAGAGAAGCTGCAGCCGCCGCTATCTTGCCTGAGGGTCCCTCATTGCAGGATATATTTGAGGTAGTCACACAGAGTGGGGCTGCTATAAGTGCCTTGGTCACCCAGATTGGTGGACTATCTGAAGATGTGAGCCATATTAGGCATGATTTACAGAAAGTTAATGAAAGAGTGCGTGAGGTGGAGGACCGAGTAGGAGTCCTGGAAGATAAGATACCGCCAATGCATCGTGATATGAGCAGAGTGGTGAATAAGCTTGCTAATTTACAGTCCACAGCAGATGATTTGGAAAATCTTTTCCGGAGAAATAATCTGCGTTTGATTGTAATACCTGAAAAAGTGGAGGGGTTTATTACACAGTTTGGCACAGATACCCTGACCCCTCTATTTGCTATTGAGGGAGCTCATCGGTCCCGGCCTGTGCACCTCCTGTTGGCGCCCCTCCGCGGCCGCTTCTTCTCCGGCTCCTCCATTATCGTGATAGAGATATAATTATGCGGGCAGCTAGAGATAATCCTGATCTTAAGATTGGAGGACGACGTGTGTCAATATTTCCAGACTTTTCAGCAGAGGTCCAGAAGAAAAGGGCACAGTATTTAGATATCAAGAATCGTTTGAGAGGTTTGCAGCTACCCTATGCTATGTTGTATCCGGCTCGTCTGAGGGTTGTGGCTTTTGAAGAAACACGTGTTTAATACACCAGAGGATGCGCTGAATTGGCTGGATAATAATGAGAACAGATTGAGGCGTAGAGATCCTGAGTAAGGACTCTGGTGTCACCTGCTGGCCAATGCGGGTATAACCCTCCTTTTTTCTCTTTGCTATGGAAAATAAAGGAAAAAATCAAGAGGGTGTTGGAATAAGTTGACTTACAGTTCTTTGTTCACTACGGGACTTGAATACCCGGGGGCTATGACTTGAATACCCTTGAATGTTGAATACCCAGGGGCTATGATCTGTTCGGGAGAAGAGATTACTTGTGGATGTGTCAATTGAAGACCCCTTGATTCTGGTTGTGGAGCTGAGATTCGGCTTCAGGTTTTTGGGCACAATCAATACCCCATTCCCTCTTACGGGGGGAAATGTCTAGAATGTGTATGTGTATCTATGTTCATATGTTTTTTGTTACAAGTTTAGTTGTGGGGAAAATGTTTAAAGCAGACAGAGGGACTACAAGTCCGTATAAGATTTATATACCTATGGATCAGTTGTTTACTTGTGCTAGAGAGTGGGATGCTCCAATGTTATTTTTACATTTTGGAAAATGACGAATGTACTTAATGTGCTATTTTGGAATGTGCGGGGATTAGGAGACGCTGCTAAGAGATGTGCAGTATTTTCCACATTGCAACGATACCAACCTGCAATTTGGTGTTTAGCAGAGACCCATCTAGTAAAAGATAATGTTCATAAAGCGTGGATGTCTCACGAATTTCATTCTACATATACCACCCACTCTCGAGGAATCGGTATACAGGCGGTCCCCTACTTGAGGACACCCGACTTACAGACAACCCATAGTTACAGACAGACCCCTCTGACCTCTGGTGAAGCTTTCTGAATGCTTTACTATAGTCCTAGATTGCAATGATCAGCTTTAAGGTGTCTGTAATTAAGTTTTATTGATAATCCTTGGTCCCATTACAGCAAAAAATGTTTAAACTCCAATTGTCACGGGGGCCAAAATTTTTTTTTCTGGATCTACAATTATAAAACATACAGTTTCGACTTACATACAAATTCAACTTAAGAACAAACCTCCGGACCCCATCTTGCACGTAACCCGGGGACTGCCTGTATTGATACATCGCTCCATTCCATTCACTTGCTTGGAAAAATTGATTGACTCAGAAGGCCGCTTCGTGTGCCTTAAGTGTAGGCTGTATGGAACACTGATGTTCCTAACTGCAATAGACATCCCTCCTCCTTTCTCCAGTGTTATCTTGAAAAGGATACTATCTTTTATGGTGGCGTCTCCTGATCTTTCGGTTCTAATAGTGGGGGATTTTAATAATTATCTGAATCCTTATTTGGATAAACCTCATACAGGGTCAATACCGCCGGATGCTCCCCCCACAATGTTAGCGAGATTGTTGCAAGAATGTGGTCTTAGTGATATTTGGAATATTCGCAATAACTCAACAAAACAATACTCGTGTTATTCGAGTTCGTGTAGATCGTTATTAAGAATAGATCTGGCAGTTGGATCTGACCATTTGTTTAATGTTCAGGGAACGGTGGAGTATCTCCCACATAGTGTTTCCGACCACAGTCCATTAAAAGTGAGCCTACGAATGGGGGAGAGGGAAACAAGGCACAATCTACTTTGACGGTTGAATCCCTTTTGGTTACAACTGGTGGAGGGAGCTGCGGGCACGGCAAAACTTATAGAAGAGTTTCTATGTCTAATACTAATTCTGCATCGCAAGAAGCGGTGTGAAAGTGTTTAAAGGGGATGCTGCGAGACCACTACTTCCATAAGGTTTGCGCAGCTAGTGCCGCTATCACTAAATCCCTATCACAGGCAGTTACGTTAGCAGAGTCAACATATGTAACAAATCCAACTACAGATAATGAGAAAAGGTGGGCTGATGCTCAAGAGCATTACACGGAGCATGTCGGACTGATGGCAGAAAATAAACGGTTTTTCTCCAAACAAAAATTTTTCGTGGAAGGGGAGAGTGCAGGTCATTTAAATGGCAAGGATTATACGGTCCTAACAGGGATCTCATATAGCGGGATTGAGAGATAGAGATGGTACTACTCTGACTTCATACGTTGACATAGTAAATAGATTTTATGAGTACTATAAAGGAATTTACCAATCCCAATTGACAGTATCCAGAGAGGAGTTAAGGGTGTATGTTTCAGGTGTATCCTTACCAAGGCTCACTTCAGAGGTTAGAGATCAACTAGAGGGTCAGGTCACGTTAGAGGAGCTGGAAGAGGCTTTGGCAGACTTAGCTAATGATGGACTGCCGGTAGAACTATACAAGCTACATAAGGACCTCCTGCTGCCACGATTGGTTGAGGTCTTTAAAGAGGCGTTTAACACGGGCTGTTTACCAAGATCAATGAGAGAGGCCATGATTGTTTTGATATTAAAGCCAGGGAAGGAGAGTACAGACCCTGATTCTTATAGACCTATATCTTTATTGACCGTTGATGTTAAACTATTGGCGAAGGTGCTAGCTAGGCGCCTACTGCCGGTGATCTCGGCCTTGATCCATGAGGATCAGTCAGGCTTCATGCCGGAAAGATCTACAGCAATTAATCTTAGACACCTATATTTGAATATTCAGAGAGGGGTTGAGTGTCGGGGTGTTCCTGCGGTGGTCTCACTCGACGCTGCCAGGGCTTTTGACAGCGTTGAGTGGGAATATCTATGGGTGGTGATGAAGAGAATGGGCTTTGGACCACAATTTATGACATGGGTGCGTCTTTTATATTCACAACCAAGTGCAAGGGTTAGGGCGAATGGATGTCTCTCGGATGCATTCCAGTTAGGAAGAGGCACAAGGCAGGGCTGCCCCCTTTCCCCCCTCCTTTTTGCGATAGCTATAGAGCCCCTGGATAGTTTAATAAGGAATTCGCCTAATATACAAGGCTTCCCTATAGGTTCTAGAGAGGAGCGCATACACTGATGATGCCTTGTTATATTTGGGAGATGTGGACAACTCTATCAGCCCAGCTATGGAGGTGATCAAACAGTTTGGGGATAGGTCGGGCTTGAGAATTAATTGGGATAAGTCCTCCATCCTCCCACTGGCGGCACTTTCGCCGGATTCTCCGGTCCATGCACTGCCCCTTCGGGTAGTTCAAAAATTCAAATACCTTGGTGTTATGGTATCCCCGAATCCCAGGGATTATATTGAGGATAATCTAGCGCCCTTAATAATTAGATGTAGGGATAAGGTCAACACATGGTGTAAACTCCCTTTATCCATGATAGGTAGGGGCAATTTAATAAAAATGGTGCTTATGCCCCAACTGCTCTATATACGCCCGTATGGATACCATTTAGGGTATTTTATAATATACAGAGTATGTTCCGCAAATTGCTCTGGAAAAAGGGGCATCCTAGGATTAAAATTGAAACCCTGCAGAGAGCCAAGGATAGTGGAGGTCTGGCTATTCCAAACCCATGGGTTTATTTTTTAGCAGCACAGGCACAACATTTAAGAGGTTGGGAACGGGGTGGGGATGGTTCGGATTGAGATGCTCGACTATGGTTCTAATGTCAAAGACATGGTCCAAGATTAAGGATATGGTGGGGGCTCAGGGTCATAGTGAGTACCTCCCTATATGGCATAATCCCCGGCTCCCTGAGATGTTCAAATTAGAGGGTTTCTCGCCATGGGAGGGTAAAGGAATATGGTTTGTACAGCAGTTATTAGATGGGGATAATCTAAAATCCTTTGAACAACTGAGGGAAACCTTTAATCTGCCTCGCACACAATTTTATAAATTTCTGCAATTGAGGCATGCATATGAGAAAACGGTCAAAGATGGTATGCTTCAACTATCAAGTCACAGTACACTGAAGTTGATAGTGGGAAGGGGCCCGAATAGGGGAATTATATCTAATATTTATTCTAGTCTCCTGGGAGAATACCTGAAAGGACACCCCCTCACGATAAAAGAGAAGTGGGAAGCAGAGGTAGGGGAAATCTCAGATTCCCAATGGGAAGAAATCTTAGAGGGGACACCATTATTATCTCCATCTGAGGCCCAAACATTGTCTCAAATTTATCTCCTGCATAGGGTGTACAAGACACCGAGCCTGCTTCATAGGATAGGGGTACGACCCGACTCTTGCTGTCCCAGATGTTCGTCCCCAGATGCCAAACTATTGCATATGTTATGGGAATGTAAGGAGCTGGAGGAATTTTGATAATATATATGATAATATAGAAGGGATCACTATGCTGTGTATACAAAAGTTATTATATATGGCACGCAAGTCCATAGCGGCTCGATGGATCCAGACTTCGGCACCCACAATACAGGAATTCATAAATAAGGTTAACAATATAATTAGATTGGAATGGGGGGTATACTTGAAAAGAAAATGCCCAAAAAAATTTGATAAACTATGGGGAAGACGGTTGAACATGACTGGACTTCCGAATAGGGCCCTGATAGATCTACGAAATAGCTCTCGCTACCAGTTGATGGCTGTGACTGTATGAAGATATGTACTTTTTAGGGAGAAATTACTGTCGTAGGTACTTGTCTGTGGGATGAAGAGATCCCACAGAGCTCTCTAGGTATGACCTGCGTGGAGTGCTCATTTGGTCCTTAAGCTTAATTAATAAATTTGGTCTTTATCTGTCTGCTGTGGGGAATGTGGGTGGGGGAGGGGGTTGTTTTTTATTGTATTGGTCCATTGTGCAACAGTGTGTTTGTAAAGTGTTGTAAAAAAAAAAAAAATTACAATAAAAATGTTTTGATCAAAAAAAAAAAAACAACAATCATTATAAGAACCGCAAAGTGAACCCAGTAAAAAAAAAACCCAGAAAAGCTCCAAAAAAAAGATAATTTTCAATTAATACCCTATAAAAAAAATGCTCTAAAAAGTGATTTAAAAAATGTTATGCACTCTAAAATAAGACCACTAAAAAGAACAATCCTTCTCGCAAAGAATAAGCCCTTAAACAGATTTGTGAGGCAAAAAATAAAAAAGCTATGCATATGAAAGACGGTGATGCTAAAATTGACATTTTTGCCAAATTACTTTTTATTTAGTAAAAATGGGAAAAAATAAAAAATCTATATAAATGAGGTCTTTTCGTAATCGTGGCGACCCATAGAATAAAAATAATATACTATTTTTATGGTATGGTTAACGACAAAAAAAAAACACATAAAAATTTTCCTAAAAATTGATGATTTTATTTCCTCCACCAACAAAGAGTTAATGAAATCTCACCAATTAGCTATAGATGCCCCAAAATTACCTACCAGAAAAGTGTATCTCATGTGGCAAAAGAAATAAGCCCCTATAGGTCCACATTAAAAAAAGAAAAAAAATTATAGCCTGTACAATGCGACATAGCAAATCTGATCTGGATGGCGCCTCCTTACACAACACGGCCAAAAACAGTTTTAACTAAAACGGGAGAAGAGAGAAACATAACTTCCTTAAAGTAAATCCTGAGTCCCTGGAGGGGGGGGAGAAATATGGAACACCAGCTTGTCAGTAGCCCCATACAGGAACGCGATTTCCTGTATTGTTTTTTTTCTTTCAGCGGGGTTCATTTTCAGAACTTCCCAAGTCATTAATTAGTCCACAGAGTCATTCAGATTAGCAACTGTTAATGAGGGGGGAGCGTCCAGGAATATTTAAACAGTTTCTGTTTCATAGGCAAGTGTATAAAATGGGGGGGGGCACTATGGGGGGACATAGGTGAGAGGGAGATGACAAAAATGGCTTTTGACGTCACCCAGAAAATCTGCAGGTCAGAGTTATCAGATTGTAAAGATCTCCCAGGATGTGTAACGCTTTGCTGGACTCTTCAGAGACGAACAATTGTCATGTAGTTCAACAAAGAAGTAATTGCCAATAGTCCACAATTCTTACATAATAGGATTAATATTCCTAACAGCCACCATATAATTGTAATTGGGTATTAAGTGTCAACTGTCCTGTGGTAGTTAATAGGGAGGGCTTCGTTTTGTGAAATCACCATTAAATCCTGATAGTTGACAATTACTCCTCTAATAGCCTGTGCAGGTTTGGGAGTGAGAGGTGGGTTTGGTGATGGTCAACCAAGATGTCATATGCAAAGAGGCAATTAGAATTCCTTTTTCCCGAACATCACTCCTCCAATGTCAACAGACCTCCTGATGGCTGTGCGACGCTCATACAGAGGACAAAAAGGAAGGGGAGGATAGCGGACACCCTTGTAGAGTTCCGTTAGGATGGGGAACTAGTGATGTTACATGGGGGAGTTTAATGGTGTGAGTCTAAGCTTCTATGCCGTAAAAACGATCAAGAAGCCCTATAATCTTCAATGCCGGAAACAGAAAAGGCCAACCAGTTTGTCAAAGGCCGCTCTGCATCTAGCTCAGGACAAGGGCTTCACTTCCTGTTCTGTTAACACCTCAATTAAATCACATTGGTAGCCGGGGTATTGTCCCACCCTGGACACGGGTGGTTGAACCCCACTTACATCCGCATGGATCAGTGAGGGATCCATGGATGCGCTATTAGCCAAAATTTTTGTAAAAATGTTGTAATTCGTGGTCATAAGGCTAGGGGCCTGGTTTTGCACAGTCACAGGGGGTCTTCCAGGCTAGGGATCTGGGTGATATGTGAGTGGTTACTCTCCCACAGGATCACGTACCGGTCAAGGAAAGCATTTCAATAAGGGGAGCAAGTGGGGGAGCTAACAGCGATGAAACGTTGTTTGATAGCAATAGGGTACGTTCGTCCATCCAGGAGCCCGGGATTGCCATTGGGAAGGCTTTATAACCTCAGTCAGTTACTCCAGTTCGGTTGGGGCTGTAGAGTGTTTAGCGCCTCGGACAGGGGCTGGGAGGGTTGCAGAATGAAGATTCTAGGAGTGAGAGCCATCAGGATCTGGGGAGGGAATTGGGGCGGTCATAGCGAATTGGTGAAGTAGTATTTTGTAAAATCTCAGATCTCTTGGGATCATAGGAGATCGTACGTCAGGCGCGGGACGAGGGCGCCGATGGTATCGCAGTCTCCTCCGCAAACGGCGGGCGAGCAGGGTAGTTTTTGTACTTCTTTCGTAACATTTCATAGAGTATAATGAAGCATTTTCTTCTCTTGAGTTAGTCCTGGGAATCTACCATGTTTGAGGAGGGATCGGTCTAGGCGCATAGTAGTGTTTGTTTAGCGAGTTAAGCTATTGCTTTGGTTCCACTTCCGTCTTTCTCTATCTTTTTCATGTTAACTGCCAAAGTGAACACATGGCTCTTCACCATCATTTGTGGGCTCCACAATGAGAGAGATGTACTAGTTGTCACGAAAAAAACTTCGTAGGGTTAAAACAGCCATGCACCACTTTGCTGTGTTTTGAGGATCATCTCTTCAAGCCGCCAGTGATACGTTTTAGTGCAATATGGAGAGTTGAAGGGTTAGGAGGGGGAAGGGGAACAGATAAACCATGTTATCGGTCCCAGATCTGCAGTTTCATTAATCTCCGGGCGCCCGGAAGAGCCGTGGTAGCGGAAACACTGGGGCGGGGAACAGCGAGTATGGCGCGCCATGGTGCGTTTATATGGCACTGATTTATTCTATTTTGAGAGTTTTATAAAATAAAACCATATATTTGAACATTACTACCTCATCTGCTGCTTAATCCCTCTATAGTAGTGAACACTATTTGGCTTACAGGATGCAAGAAAACGCAGCTTGAAAAACTGTCGAATGAGCGATCTATTCCATCAGATACCGTTGTGTGGAAGTGTACTGAAGAATTTGGAACATAGTGTGGAAAAGGAGTGACATCATCGATTTATCAAAGGAGATATAAAGGACAACAGGAGTGCGGCCGAAGTTTACTGTTTTATTATAGTAATATACCCAACTGTATCCAACCAAGCTTTTAACAGAGGCGGGTGGTAGTCCGGGTATCAACGGGAGAGGATATACCTAGGCCCCGCTACTGCGGGGAGATTAATCGACTTACCCCAGGGAGCGGGGGTGCGTGCACCCTGGTCTAGGAGAAAGTTAGAATCACGTAAGAGGGGAATCAAACGTAAAGGCAAACAGGATCGGAGTAAGGAGAGATAAAAGAAAGAAAGGAAAAAACGCAGAGGATGATTACATCCGGCAGGGTTCCCGTCCTTCGGTCGGCAGGTCCATTAGAGGTTAGACCAGCAAGGAACCTATTTATGTGGTGTCATGGGGAAGTTCTTTGATGGTCTTATGAGATAGTCAGAGCTCTCTGAGCCGGTTCCCCGCTCTTTTCTCCGTAATTGTGGACCACCAGGTGGTGTGCAGGAGGGTTGGGGGGAGTGATATCCCAATCAGGAATATCAGGGACACCTCAGGTCCAGTGCCTTAACAAAAGTCCGTGTTGTAGTAATCTGTTATAGGGACGCCAGCAGCGATGTTGGCTATGTGTTAGCCATTAGGGCAGTGATGGGAACCTCTTGAGCTAGGTGTGTCAAATTCGCAAAAAAACGAGGATTAACTGGAGAGCCTGTGTCACCTTAGGAAAAACCTAATTTTGTGATATAACATGTCCATGCAGCGGCCTCCCTTATTAATAAATGTCCAGCAGCGGCCTCCCTATAATAACATGTCCAGCAGCGGCCTCCCCTATTAATAACATGTCACGCAGCTAGTCTAAAATCCTGGGCCTCCCTTTATACTAAAATACCCCTAGCGGCCTTTATACAACTAGGCCTCCCTTATACTAAAATACCCCAGCTGGCCATTCTAACAATCCCAGCTTGCTACCTTACTAATAAATACCCAGTGGGCACTCCCTTATACTAAATACCCCGAGCGGCCTCACGTACTACTTAAAATACCCCTAGCGGTCCTCTACAAATACCCAGGGTTTACTACTAAACTACCACCTAGAGGCCTCCTTAATATCTATAAAATACCCTAGCGGCCCTCCTTTTACACTAAATACCCTAGCGGCCTCCCTTTACTATAAAAGACCCCTAGCGGCCTCCGTAATACTTAAAATACCCCGAGCGGCCTCCTTAGAACTAAAAACCCCTAGTGGCCCTCTTTACTATTAATTTAATACCCTAGGGCCTCCCTTACTACTAAGAATACCCCTAGCGGCTCCTTACTACTAATTACCGTCTTAGCGAGGCCTACCCTTTCAAATATAAGTATAATAATAAACTTACACTTTTACCACAGTGAATTGGATCTCTCCTGTTAGCTTATCTGGCAGGGGCTCGGCTCCTCCTCAGGTTGACAGCGCGGCCTCGGGTCACGTGATCACGTGACCTGACGTCTAGGTCGCATAGTCATGTGCGAGCAGCCGAGCATGCAGCCTGGAGGGAGCCAGGAGGAGTGCAGAAGGGGTGGGGCGGCCAACGCGGCGCCGGACAGGTAAGCAGGGGGCAGAAGAAACACGGGGGGCGGGACCATTACACAGGGGACACTCTGACACAGGGGGAGCACATGACAGGGACAGAAAACACATAGAGGGGGCGGAGGACATGTAACCACTTCCCGAATTAGTGAATATTACTGCATGGCGGGAGGTGCGTTCCACGCAAAATACGGTAATAGTACGTCAATGCTTTGGCGCCGGTTGGTCAAGCTAACTCTGTAAAAGTTAATAAAAAACTGTTAAAAAACACTAAATAAATCATTTTTGCTTAATTAAAAAGTAAGCCAACAATCATACATCAAATGAACAAAAAATAAACATATTATCGGTCTACAATAGTACACTCACATTTTGACACGCCGGTGAAGACCTTCCTTTGTAGAAGCGTTAGTTGTGCTGGAAGGATCCAAGAGTAATATCGTACAGCCTGCAATTAGGTTCCTCAAGCTTGCCAAAAGGTCCAACAAAGTCGTAAACAACAGAAAATCAGTACTTGCAGTACTGCTTTCATGAAGGACAACCGGGCGTCAATTTATTGTGTGGTTATCGCCGGCGATGTAACAGATCGTACAATACTCGAGTTCTGAAACATTGATTGGGAACACCCTAATGCGGGAATGAATCCATGTCGGTCTCTTTGAGCTGGGCAAGAGATGTTTGGAGGCTGGGCCGCTGGATCCAGGTGACATGCACGTATATTGTTAAAGGTTGGAAGGCATCAAAGAGCTTCAAAATAGTCGTCAGTTCAGGTTGGTGCGTACCGCTATTTGATGATCTCCGCTCTTTTCTCGCTGGCTCATTAAATCATAGCAGTACACACACTCGTCCCTGGTCCTAGTCGGTTGCCACGCATTGCTCATGGTTTGATTGATTGGGGTGGTGACTGTCTGAGGATTTGACTTAATATGGAGAGTTAGCATTTCTGCTTTCTGGGCACCTTTGGTTCGTTTTAGGTCTGCTAAGGGAAGAATTTGAGCTGATGGACTGGGATGTGGGATATAGTGTGTGTAGAGGTGCTGAGTGAAGGTGGACCTGAGGGTGAGATTGTAGTTGATCCGTAGTGGTGGGTGGTGTGCGCTGCTAGGTGTGTCTAGGGCATGCTCTGATGGGCGTGTAAGGGGGAGGCATGCCAGGGGTGTTGGTTGGGTGCAGTGCCAGTGCAGTTGGAGGGTGATGGCGGGGAGCCGACCTGCTGTATGAATCAGCCCTGAGGTGGGGGATTGGCGGATGGCCCGCATTACAGCCCTGTTTTGAGGAGCCTAGACAAGTACTCTGGGAGACATGGGGGGGGGGCAGGAGCTGTGGCTGGCGGTCTTGGGGCAGGGGAGACGGGGGGGGGGTATGTAGGTCTACCCGATAATGTTATGTGCACCTTTACAGCGCAATGCTTGGGGACCATGGTGGGTCACTGCATGAGACCGCCGCTTCCTACAGGAGAGTAAGAGTCTTCTTTCCGCCACGGCGCTGTGGGTCTGAGGCGGGAGGACTGGGACCGGAGGCGACATTGGGGGGGAACACGTCGGCCTGGTTGGATGGAAGTGGTCCAGAGTGGAGTTGGATGCCACGGCTGGTCAGTCCTGTCTTCGGGGACCCTTTGAGGTGCGCCATGCCAGTTGTTTCTTGATTGGCGCGTGGGTGTGGCAAACGGGAGTGGGAGCTTTCAGCTCTCGTGTCCGCTTCCATGCAAGGCCGACCAGAAGTCGTTGCTTTATTAAAAGCTAAAGTACCTGATGATTGTCACCTGAAGAGACAGGACAGAACTGTGACCTGTAAGGAGGCAAAGGCACGGATGGGATGTATAAGAGTGAGAGGGGGCGGATGAGCCACTCTGATGCCAGGTAATATAGAGAAAAGGTGATTTATGTGGCATGTAAGCGAAACTATTTTTAGTAAAAGAAGGTGTCGGTAATAGAGTCTATAGGAGCCTTACTGCTGTTATGTACGAATGTGGGACAGGTTCCTTAACCCTAGGCGCCACGGACGTTTTATACTACGTCCCGGGGCTCATGATAAGCAACCGGGACGTAGTATAAATCCTGCTTTGGCACCGGCTCACGAAAGTGCGGTGTTTTAACACCCTTACACGCCGCAGTCACGCATTACGCGGGCGTATAAAGGGTGTTGTTCGTATGGAAAATTTCGGGATTCCCCGCGTGCCGCTTACCGGGGGATCCGATCCATTTGGGCAGACTCCGAGGAATGCATGTGCCCCGAGCGCCGGGCTCCCTTAAGTCGTTGAATGCAAACGTCTGAGCATGTCCCAGCATGCAGAAGAGACATCTGCTCTACAATAAAAATAGTATGTGGTAGACAGTGTAATGAACTTGAACCAGCGATCAGAGACCACTGTTCAAGTGCAAGTATGTATAAGTAAAAAAAAGTGAACAAAACGCGGAACACTACACATTAGAAAAATAAAAATAAATACATTAAATATGAAAGTCCTTCATAAAAGTCCACTATATATCCCACAAAAAACAATAAGAAAAAACAACCAAAAAAAAAAAAAACTATGTGTATTGTCGCACGAACAAACTGATAATCAAAACAGATTGTTACTGGACCCGCACGGTAGGAAACGCCGGTAGGAAAAAAAAAACGATTCAGAAAAAGATCCTTTAATTAAACCTATAAAAATTGCTCCTAAAAGTGATGTAAAAAATGTTAGCACTCTAAAATAAGCCCACTCAAAAGAACAAACTCGTCTTGCAAAAAAATAAGCCCTAACCCAGTCAGCCGAAAAGTAAAAAAGTTATGACATAGGAAAAGATGGTGATGCAAAAAATGAACAAGATTTTCCTAAATAGTTTATATCAGTACAATTGGAATGAAAATGACCAAAACCCCAACAATTTGGGATCCCTGGTCCGTAACAATCTCATATGAAAACAGAATCATTGGGCGTGGCCTGACGCGCGATGTGAGTGGGCCATGTAGAGCGCTCCACGGAACTCACCCATCTGGAATATATCCTCCCGGGTCATATGACTGCGGTACCGGAGGGTGGCGTGGGAACATCCCAGACGGCCAGGCTGGAAGTTTACTATCAATGCCGAGCTGGCCAAAGATAAGGGAGGTGAGGAGCGGTGACAGCGCGCATCCACCACCAGACTAAGCAACATGGCGCTGCCGCCACGGATCAGCTGTACATGCGGTGGCAGCGGACTAGAAAAGTTGCACAGGGACGTGCCACCGATTTCTAGCACGTCCTCGGCTCTCTTCTGCTGGAGCACAGCCGCAGATGACACCAGGCGGCAAAGCAAGAGAAAAAAAAAAACCAATAAAAAAGAAAAACAAAAGAAAAAAAAAAAAACTCAAAAAAAAAAAAAAAAAAAAACCCCAACAAAAAAAAAAAAAAAAAAACCCAAACCCAAAAAAACCAAACCCCATCCTGACCCAAAAAATCAAAAAAAAAAAAAATTCTCTCCCCAACCAACATCAATAAAAAAAAACTCCCACAGCCAGCACTGCAGGAACAGGAATGAAGGGGAGAGGGAGAGAAGAGCTGCAGCGCGCTATCTGCCTGAGGGTCCCCATTGCAGGTATTATGTGAGGTAAGTCACACAGAGTGGGGCTGCTATAAGTGCCTTGGTCACCCAGATTGGTGGACTATCGGAAGATGGGCCATATTAGGCATGATTACAGAAAGTTAATGAAAGAGTGCGTGAGGTGGAGGCCGAGTAGGAGTCCTGGAAGATAAGAACGCCAATGCATCGTGATATGAGCAGAGTGGTGAATAAGCTTGCTAATTACAGTCCACAGCAGATGATTTGGAAAATCTTTTCCGGAGAAATAATCTGCGGTTTGATTGTAATACCTAAAAAAGTGGAGGGGTTTATTACACAGTTTGGCACAGATACCCTGACCCTCTATTTGCTATTGAGGGAGCTCATCGGTCCCGGCCTGTGCACCTCATGTTGGCGCCCCTCCGCGGCCCTCTTCTCCGGTTCCTCCAATTAGTGATGAGATATAATTATGCGGGCAGCTAGAGATAATCTGATCTTAAGATTGGAGGACGACGTGCTGTGTCAATATTTCCAGACTTTTCAGCAGAGGTCCAGAAGAAAAGGGCACAGTAGTTAGATATTCAAGAATCGTTTGAGAGGTTTGCAGGCTACCCTATGCTATGTGTATCCGGCTAGTTGAGGGTTGTGGCTCTTTGAAGAAACACGTGTTTAATACACCAGAGGGATGCGCTGAATTGCTGGATAATAATGAGAAAAGATTGAGGCGTAGAGATCCTGAGTAAGGACCTTGGTGTCACATGTGGACCAATGCGGGTATAACCCTCCTTTTTCTCTTTGCTATGGAAAATAAAGGAAAAAATCAAGAGGGTGTTGGAATAAAGTTGACTTACAGTTCTTGTTCACACGGGACTTGAATACCCGGGGGCTATGACTTGAATACCCTGAAGTTTAAATACCCAGGGGCTATGATCTGGTCAGGGAGAAGAGATATACTTGTGGATGTGTCAATTGGAAGACCCCTTGATTCTGGTTGTGGAGCTGAGATTCGGCTTCAGGTTGTTGGGGCACAATCAATACCCCCATTCCTCTTCGGGGGGGGAAAGTCTAGAATGTGTATGTGTATCTATGTTCATATGTTTTTTTTGTTACAAGTTTAGTGGGGAAAATGTTTTAAAGCAGACAGAGGGACTACAAGTCCGTATAAGATTTATATACCTATGGATCAGTGTTTACTTGTGCTAGAGAGTGGGGTGCTCCAATGTTATTTTTACATTTTGGAAAATGAGAATGTACTTAATGTGCTATTTTGGAATTGTGCGGGGATTAGGAAGACGCTGCTAAGAGATTGCAGTATTTTCACAATTGCAACGATACCAACCTGCAATTTGGTGTGTTTAGCAGAGACCCATCTAGTAAAAGATAATGTTCATGAAAGCGTGGATGTCTCACGGAAGTTCATTCTACATATACCCCCACTCTCGAGGAATCGGTTATACAGGTGGTCCCCTACTGAGGACACCCGATTACAAAAACCATAGTTAAGACAGACCCCTGACCTCTGGTGAAGCTTTCTGAAGCTTTACTATAGTCCTAGATTGCAATGATCAGCTTTAAGGTGTCTGTAATTAAGTTTTATGTAATCCTTGGTCCCATTACAGCAAAAAATGTTTAAACTCCAATGTCACGGGGGGCCAAAATTTTTTTTTTCTGATCTACAATTTAAAAACATACAGTTTCGACTACATACAAATTCAACTTAGAACAAAACCTCGGACCCCATCTTGCACGTAACCCGGGGACTGCCTGTATGATACATGCTCCATTCACATTCACTTGCTTGGAAAAATGATTGACTCAGAAGGCCGTTAGTGTGCCTTAAGTGTAGGGATGGAACACTGATGTTCCTAACTGCAATAGACATCCCTCCTCCTTTCTCCAGTGTTATCTGAAAAGGTATATCTTTATGGTGGCGTCTCCTGATCTTTCGGTCTAATAGTGGGGGATTTAATAATTATCTGAATCCTTATTGGATAAACTCATACAGGGTCAATACCGCCGGATGCTCCCCCACAATGTGAGGAGATTGTTGCAAGAATGTGGTCTTTGTGATATTTGGAATATTCGCAATTAACTCAACACAAAAACAATACTGTGTTATTCGAGTCGTGTTAGATCGTTATAAGAATAGATCTGGCAGTTGGATCTGACCATTTGTTTAATGTTCAGGGAACGGTGGATGAGTACTCCCAATGTGTTTCCGACCACAGTCCATTAAAAGTGAGCCTACGAATGGGGGAGAGGGAAAAAGGCACATCTACTTGGACGGTTTTGAATCCCTTTGGTTACAACTGGTGGAGGGAGTAGGCGGGCACGGCAAAAACTTATGAAGAGTTTCTATGTCTTAATACTAATTGGCATCGCCGAAGCGGTTTGGGGAGTGTTTAAAGGGATGCTGCGAGACCACTATTCCATAAGGTTTGCGAAGTAGTGCCGCTATCACTAAATCCCTATCACAGGCAGTTACGTACAGAGTCACCATATGTAACAAATGCAACTACAGATAATGAGAAAAGGTGGGCTGATGCTCAAGAGCTTACACGAGCAGTCGACTGATGGCAGAAAATAAACGGTTTTCTCCAAACAAAAATTTTTCGTGGAAGGGGAGAGTGCAGGTCATTTAAATGGCAAGGATATACGTCCTAAAAGGGATCTCATTATAGCGGGATTGAGAGTATAGAGATGGTACTACTCTGACTTATACGTGACATAGTAAATAGATTTTATGCGTACTAAAAGGAATTTACAATCCCAATGAAGTATCCAGAGAGGAGGTAAGGGTGTATGTTTCAGGTGTATCCTTACAAGGTCACTTAGAGGTTAGAGATTCAACTAGAGGGTAGGTCACGTAGAGGAGATGGAAAGAGCTTTGGCAGACGTAGCTATGATGGACTGCCGGTTAGTAGAACTATAAGCTACATAAGACCTCCTGTGCCCGATTGGTTTGGGTCTTTAAAGAGGCGTTTAACACGGGCTGTTACCAGATCATGAGAGAGGCATGATGTTTTGATAATAAGCCAGGGAAGGAGAGTACGACCCTGATCTTATAGACCTATATCTTTATTGACCGTTGATGTTTAAACTATTGGCGAAGGTGCTAGTAGGCGCGCTACGCCGGTGATCTCGGCCTTGATCCATGAGGATCAGTCAGGCTTCATGCGGAAAGATCTACAGCAATTAATCTAGACACCTATATATGAATATTCAAGAGGGTGGTTGAGTGTCGGGGTGTTCCTGCGGTGGTCTCACGCGACGCTGCCAGGGCTTTTGAAGCGTTTCGAGTGGGAAATCTATGGGTGGTGATATGAAAGATGGGCTTGGACCACAATTTATGACATGGGTGCGTTTTATTACAAACCAAGTGCAAGGGTTTGGGCGAAATGGATGTCTCTCGGATGCATTCCAGTTAGAGAGGCACAAGGCAGGGCTTGCCCCCTTCCCCCTCCTTTTTGCGATAGCTATAGAGCCCCTGGATAGTTTTAATAAGGATTGCCGAATATACAGGGCTTCCCTATAGGTTCTAGAGAGGAGCGCTACACTGATGATGCCTTGTTATATTTGGAGATGTGGAACAAATATACAGCCAGCTATGGAGGTGATCAACAGTTGGGGATAGGCGGGCTTGAGAATTAATTGGATAAGTCCTATCCTCCCACTGGCGCACTTTCGCCGGATTCTCCGGTCCAGGCCTGCCCCTTCGGGGTAGTTCAAAAATTCAAATACCTTGGTGTTATGGTAACCCGAATCCCAGGGCTTATATTGAGGATATATCTAGCGCCTTAATAATTAGATGTAGGGATAAGGTCAACACCTGGTGTAAACCTCTTATCCATGATAGGTAGGGGCACTTAATAAAAATGGTGCTTATCCCCAACTGCTCTATATACGCCCGTATGGATACATTTAGGGTATTTTTATAATATACAGAGTATGTCCGCAAATTGCTCTGGAAAAAGGGGGCATCTGAGATAAAATTGAAACCCTGTTGAGAGAGCCAAGGATAGTGGTGGGTCTGGCTATTCCAAACCATGGGTTTATTTTAGCAGCACAGGCATCAACATTGTAAGAGTTGGGAACGGGGTGGGGATGGGTTCGGATGAGATGCTCGACTAGGTTGTAATGTCAAAGACATGGTCCAAGATTAAGGATATGGTGGGGGCTCAGGGTCATAGTGAGTACCTCCCTATATGGCATAATCCCAGGCTCCCTGAGATGTTCAAAATAGAGGGTTTCTCGCCAGGGGAGGGTAAAGAATATGGTTTGTACAGCAGTTATTAGATGGGGATAATTTAATCCTTGTGAAACAACTGAGGGAAACCTTTAATCTGCCTCGCACACAATTTTATAAATTTCTGCAATTGGGCATACATATGAGAAAAAGGTCAAGATGGTATGCTTCAATATCAAGACAGTACACTGAAGTTGATAGTGGGAAGGGGCCGAATAGGGGCATTTATCTAATATTTATTCTAGTCTCGGGAGAATACCTGAAAGGACACCCCCTCACGATAAAAGAGAAGTGGGAAGCAGAGGTAGGGGAAATCTCAGATTCCAATGGGAAGAATTTAGAGGGGACCATTATATCTCATCTGAGGCCCAAAGACTTGTCTCAAATGTTATCTCCTGCTAGGGGTTACAGACACCGGCCTGCTTCATAGGATAGGGGTACAACCCGACTCTTGCTGTCCAGTGTTCGTCCAGATGCCAAACTATTGCCATATGTTATGGGAATGTAAGGCTGGAGGAATTTTGATACTATATATGGATATATAGAAGGGTCACTATGCTGTGTATAAAAAGTATTATATATGGCACGCAAGTCCATAGCGGCTCGAGGAATCCGACTTCGGCCCCACATACAGGAATTCAAATAAGGGTAAAAATATAATTAAGATTGGAATGGGGGGTATACTTGAAAAGAAAATGCCCAAAAAATTTGATAACTATGGGGAAGACGGTTGAACATGAATGGACTTCCGAAAAAGGGCCCTGATAGATCTACAGAATAGAGCTCTCGCTACCAGTTGATGGCTGTGACTGTATGAAGATATGTACTTTTTAGGAGAAATTACTGTCGTAAGTACTTGTTGTGGGAGTGAAGAGATCCACAGGAGCTCTCTAGGTATGACCTGCGTGGAGTGCTCATTTTGTCCTAAGCTTAATTAATAAATTTGGTCTTTACTGTCTGCTGTGGGGAATGTGGGTGGGGGAGGGGTTGTTGTTTTTTGTATTGGCCATTGTGCAAACAGTGTGTTTGTAAAGTGTTGTAAAAAAAAAAAAATTACAATAAAAATGTTTTGATCAAAAAAAAAAAAACAACAATCATTATAGAACCGCAAAGTGAACCCAGTAAAAAAAAATAACCCAGAAAAGCTCCAAAAAAAAGATAATTTTCAATTTACCCTATAAAAAAAATGGTCAAAAGTGATTTAAAAAAGTGTTAGCACTCAAAATAAGACCACTAAAAAGAACATCCTTCTCGCAAAAGAATAGCCCTTAAAAACAGATTTGTGAGGCAAAAAATAAAAAAGCTATGCATATGAAAGACGTGATGCTAAAATTGACATTTTGCCAAAATTACTTTTATTTAGTAAAAATGGGAAAAAATAAAAAATCTATATAAATGAGTTTTTCGTATCAGTGGCGACCCATAGAATAAAAATAATAACTATATTTTATGGTATGGTTAACGACAAAAAAAAAAACATAAAAATTTCCTAAAATTATGATTTATTTCCTCCACAACAAAGAGTTAATGAAATCTCACCAATTAGCTATAGATGCCCCAAAATTACCTACCAGAAAGTGTATCTCATGTGGCAAAAGAAATAAGCCCCTATAGGTCCACATTAAAAAAAGAAAAAAAATTATAGCCGTACAATGCGACATAGCAAATCGATCTGGCGATGGCCGCCTCTCCCCTTGGGTATCAAACTTGTGGAGCCTTTTCATTAATCCATTGTAATGCGTTTATTGGAAAAATATTACAATTTGCAAGACCACACCTCCATTTGTTTAACCCCTATAAAACACCTAAAGAGTTAACAAACTCTTAAAAGTGTTTTTCATACGTTGAGGGGTGTTGTAGTTATTATTTAGGCCCCTCGTCTAGCTATATTTAGGCCCCTCAGTGTTTAATTAGAATTTAGCAGGTCCATCTAAATACGGGTTCTGGTAATTTTCAAAAAATGTGAAAAATGATACCTAAATTCTGAGCCTCATAACATTCTAGTAAAATATGTGGAATCTTAAAAAACCATGCAACATTAAAGAGACATTTGGGAAATGTAAGTTATGAATTTATTGGGTGCTTTGACGATCTGCAGCAAAGTAGAGAATTTTAGAACGTTGAAAATAAAGAATTTTTCACAATTTTTGTCAAATTTGTTTTTTTTTATAACTAAACGCAAAAGATTTAATCCAAATTTTTAAACTAATTGAAGTACAATATGTCACGAGAAAAACAATCTCAAAATCCCCTGGATATCTTATAGCGTCCCAAAGCTATAAGCACTTATAGTGACACAGGCCAGATTGAAAATGGGGCCGAGTCCTAAGGCAAAAGAGGCTGAGTCCCCTAGCGGTTAAAGTACAAAATGGATACGTCCTGAAGGGTTATTGTCCTAGTACATATTCCCAAACAAAAACAAACTCTGTAATAAAACATTGCATTGGCTAACACTTTGTCATAGAAATCTGAAGTAATTTCTTTCAAATATCAAGCAACTTCAACTTTCGTAAGAAAGGCTTTTATACAAATTTCCAGAGTTCCAATCAAAACTACTGTCAGATCAACCCACCACCCTTTCCCCACAGATCACGAAAACATCACCCCTCGATGGCTCCTCAGACTAATGGTGGAGCAGATGGCTGTGCATGACGGTTCTGCTCCGTTAATCTCTGTGGGCTGTGGAGATCGTACCTGTTTCCCCTAAAATAGGACATCCCCCGAAATAAGACCTAGTAGAATTTTGTTCAAGCTTAGAAATCTAAAGCCCTCCCTGAAAATAAGACCTAGCGGAGAGCCATTGCCGCTGCTCCTCCCACACCATACATTAGTATTGTAGATCATTTAGACACCACAATAGGTTTGTAACATGGGAAGAATTCATGGGATAAAATCTCTGACTGTTGCACTGCCAATGTGATACAAGCAGCTACCCGGACAAGAAGTGCTGACAAGAAGGGCTAGTAGTGTAGATTTGTTACCGTGTTAGCCAGGAGAGCAGAAGAAGAGTGAAGAAATCAGGCGATAACTTTTTGAGGCTAACTGAGTATATTTGAGTGAGCTTTCGAGAATCTAGTTCTCTCATGATAACATCATGTTGACGAAGGAGAGCTAGTATTCTCGAAAGCTCACCATCAAATATACTCAGTTAGCCTCAAACAGTATAGCCTGATTTTCACTCTTTTCTGACAGAAGGGGATCATTAAGGAAAGTGCTCTTGCTAGACATGAGAGATGGGGACAATATTTCCAAATAGAAATGGAGTCACAAGAAAAATCAGCATGAAATAAGTTTGGAGAGTTATAAGGATGTCACAGAGAAGTGATTTTTTTTTGTCAACACATAAATGTAATATTTTCATGGAAATATAAGAAATCCCTAAAAAATAAGACCTAGCGCCTGTTTATGGAGCAAAAAAATATATAAGACACTGGGGGTCATTTACTAAGGGCCGATTCGCGTTTTCCCGACGTGTACCCGAATTTCCGATTTGCGGACCGTTGTACATGAATGCCCGGGTTTTGGCGCACGGCGAGGATTGTGCGCATGCGGGCCAGAATGCGGCGCGACAGAAATCGGGGGGGGCGTGGTGCCGAACGAAAACCCGACGTATTCGGAAAACCGCCCGCATTTAAAACCGAAAATGTGTCGCTGGGGAGCGCTCACCTCACTTCTATGGGATGGTGCATTCCGGGGGCTGGGGCGTTAAGATTATTTTCGGCGCTGCAGCGCCACCTGGTGGACGGCGGAGGAACTACCATCTTAAATCCCAGCCGGACCCGAATCCTGTGCAGAGAACGCGCCGCTGGATCGCGAATGGGCCGGGTAAGTAAATGTGCCCCACTGTCTTATTTTCGGGGAAAAAGGGTAGAACGCGGCGGTGCTCGGCAATTTCCGTCAGCTCCATAGAGGTCCAACGCAGGTATGTGGGACCTCATTGGACCCCTCGTCTTCGTGATCTGTGGGGTTCTCAGCACTGAGACCCCACTGATCAGCAAGGGATAGAGCCTTACTTTTGTGGGAACCCCTTTAAGCACAAACTATTCTTATTACTCCACTGTACAAAATCATCTATAACTTCAGAATACCCAGCCTCATCATGACCAGCAACAATTCCCACCACAACTGTGTCATCGGAGAAATGCTGTGACAATTTAGAGAAGCTAAAATCAGAACAAAGTCACTGTTGTGTGTGAATACATACCAAACGAACCTGCTCAAAACTCCAGGTGCACGATCCTCTGAGAGTACTTCTCTTCTCCCAAGCAAACATAAACTTCAGAACTAATGAGGTCGGCACTTTTTGATTCACCAGAAATCTTGAATCCTTTATTCATTCATGGTGACACAGCAAGTTACAGGTATTAACACATAAGTCATCTTACGCGTTTCTGTATATATGGTAAATAGTTCAGTCAATACATTACATAACTCAACTGCGCAAAACTTTAAAACATGTGGATAAATCCCGTCCGGGCAACACAAAGTGCGACCCAATGAGTGCCAATAGGTAAAGATTGCAAAAGGTATGTCTTTTTTGGTACTGCCATCATTTAGGTAGGTTTGATCTGCTATACATACACATGCATATTAATTTTATGATCCTTTTGTATTTTAAATAAAGATGACTATTGAAGTTACAGCGCCTTGCAAAAGAATTTAGTCCCCTTAAACTTTTCTACCTTTTTCCACATTTGAGGCCTCGAACATAAATATATTAAATTCATAATTTTATATCTTTATGTTTGAAGCCTGAAATGTGGGGTAAAAATGTTCAAGGGGGCGAATACTTTCACAAGGAACTGTAACTAATCTCTTATTACAGATTTGGGACCTTTCCAAACCACTGGGAGACGAAGGGAGTCACTATGATTTCCTGCAAAGTAATAAAATAAATAATACTTTGCTCTGTATGAATCATAAATCTCCAGATATCTTGGATAGATGTGTCAGCTATTGCAAAGTTTATTCTTTTTATGTTTAATCACTTTATTGTTTTTCTTGAACATAGAGCAAACACATAACCGACATGGGAGGACACAACAAACAAAAAACAGAGAAAAAATAATAGCCATCTTGACAAGTATTAAAAAACATCTTGAACAGCAAGGTTACATGTAGCCCCATTGGCATTAACAGTATTCTACATACAGCGATTGCATCACTACAATCTCCGTTCAATATGGTCTTGGTATACGTATTTATCACAGAGAGTAATCCAAATAACTCACTATCTGAATATAATAATAATTCTTCATTTATATAGCGCACACAGATTACGCAGCGCTGCACAATGCATGACAAATTGGTCCCTGTCCCCATGGGGCTCACAATCTAAACAACCTAACAGTATGTTTTGGAGTGTGGGAGGAAACCGGAGTACCCGGAGGAAAGGCCCCGGAGGCATCTCAAGGGGGAGGGTGCAGCTTTTTTGGGGGAAAAAATTGTAAGAAGGGTAGAGGAGTGTTTAAACTAAAGACCTGGGGGGGGCGTGGCTTACCTATGGAGGCGAGCAGACGTGCCACTCACTAGCTCCTGCTCCGTTACGGGCCCCACGGTACCACAAGCGTCACCCAGCACCCGGTTACCGACGGCTATGGGACCGAAGAAGAAGGGAAACCCCCCTCTCTCTGCACCGACCCTGTCTCGGACCGCTACAAGGGGAATATGCCGATTTCTTACCGCGGCAGCGGAGACTCCAGCGAAGGCGGCGGCGGCACGGCAAGAGCTCCTGATCTCTGCGTGCCGGAGCTCCAGCGGATCTTTAGGAGCAGCGGGAGACACCCGCGGAGGACTCCAGGGCGATCCAGTGCCCCCCTCGCCCACGGCCACAAGCACTCCGTCCCCCGATGCGGGCGCTCAGCCTCGTGCGTCCTCGGACATGGCCGCCGGACGTGTGGCGCGGCCTGCGCCAGAGCGCTCCGCGCCGACAGGAGAGGAAAAGGCGGCAGCCGAAAGTGTTGAAGCTGAGACGGCTGCAGCCCCGCGACACACCACGGCACCACCAACGAAAACCACCACCTGCGGCACAGAGGAGGGAACAGACAGAGGGACAATAGACATATCAGGTCAGCCAGCCCTTTCATCGTTTTCAGCCCCAGCCCCTTACTGTGGGCTAGGGGAAAACAAAACCACACAGCCTCAGGAGCCTGCTGTTCCTGCACAGCCCATGATCACCCCGGGGCGCACTATACAACAGGTGGTAGCGGAGGTCCATCAGACTGCCTCCCCAGCTGGCCCTCTGGCCCTAGGGGACCAATCCCAAAGCCCGCCTGCCCCCCTCTCCCCAAGACGGGAGCTTTGGGGTAACTCCAACCTGGGGTTGCCCTCCCCCCCTATGCTGACCTTTCCCGGGGTGGGGGTCAAGATAGATGTCGGCCCCTGGAAGTGCCTCAGTCACTCTTGCACCCGCGTGGCCCTCTCAGGCTCTCAACTAGCCTAGATCCACAGTTAGTTTTCCACTCTCCAGCCAAGCAAGAAGGCCCCGCGGTCTCTCCTAATTTCCCTTACTTCCACCAGCCGGACCCGCTCATGCCATGGAGCGTTGCATCTCAACCCCATATCTTACATTCTCCGGCCCTATCCCCAAGGGTATTTGTAGCCTCTCAGACACCGGAGAGAAACACATCACCTCTTGCCTTCAGCCCTGAGGGCCCAGGAACCTCCCCCATACCTATGTTTGCCGCACCGGAAGCTCACCAGTCATTTTTACTCGCCCAAGCCCTGGATGGCCTAGCGGAGCTGAGTTCGCTTAAGGCGCACTTGAAGGCCATACCAACCAAGGAGGATATGGAGTGCTATGTATCTCGTCTCGAGCAATCCTACAGTGCTGAGATAACGGTGCTACGGGAGGAAGTCCACCAAATACAAGCCAGAACGTCTGCTGTGGAAAATACACAGGCCACCATACAGGCACAAGTTGACAACCACTCAGCGACCCTTGCCGTTCAATCCTTCCAACTCCAACAGCTCACAGACCAGCTAGATGATGCAGAGAACAGGGGTAGAAGGAACAATATCCGTATCCGCGGGCTCCCGGAAACTGTGGAATCGAGCCAGCTTCACTCAGAGCTCCGCCTTCTCTTCAACTCGGTCCTGGAAGTACCAGATGATTCTCCAGTGGAGCTTGATCGAGCTCATCGCGCTCTACAGCCTCGCCCCTCTCCCAACGAACCCCCGTGGGATGTCATATGCCGGGTACACCGCTACCAACTGAAAGAAGCCATCATGAACAAGACAAGGGCAGCAGATCATATTCTATTCCAAGAAACCCCGGTACAACTTTTGCCTGACCTTTCTCGATTGACCCTTCTTAAGCGGAAAGCTCTCCGCCCGTTCTTGGAAGTCTTAAGGCAACGTAATATCACCTACACATGGGGCTTCCCCTTCCGTCTCCAAGTGAGACGAGAGGGCACCACCTACATTATCCGTCATCCTTAAAGACATTCCTACGGTAGCGGCTGCGCTCTGGGTCCTAGCCCCCGTGATACCAGAGTGGCCGCGGCTCCCGACCCCTCCTGGGCCGGTGGATCGGCCTCGCCCCCAGCGTCCCCCTGGTGGGAGGGCAGAGGGTGACCGCGGAGAGCAACGCAGGAGAAGACGTCGGCCAGACAATCCTTAAGGTCGGAGCTCACGGCCCGAGGTGGCCAGCTTGCATGGGAACTCAGCATATGTATCCTTTTGTCATTTTGTAAAAGACTGTATCCCATGGACATTCTAATACTCCATTAGTTCGCAGTTGTTTTACATTATAGAAGTTAATGCTGGGTGACGCCTGCTGTTGATCTTCCAGTAACTCCTTTTTTCTTTCTAGGTACAGGGGCCCTAGATACGGGCTCTTTGTAGTAGGTCCACGTTCCACCTGAGGGAGCGTATTCAGCTGGTCTGTATACGTAGCTTATATTCCCTCGTCTACGAGCTAGGGTTCGGCGCTTGAACCCGTTACACTTCCTGTGTTTTTTTTTAGTAGTGTAGTTGTTTTTGTTCCCCCTTCACTTCTTACCCCTCCCTCTTTCCTTTCTATTTGTCTTTGCTCCCCTCTCGGGTAGTAATCCATCCCCTCCCCCACCTCCCCTACTCCACGAGTACACCCGGTCAGTCCCCATCCAGCCATGGTGTCTATAAAGCTGGGTTCCCTGAACGCCCGGGGTCTAAATACTCCCCAAAAATGTTCTCAAATATTGTACGGCATGCATAAGCAAGGAGTTAAGATTTTACTTTTTCAGGAGACGCACTTCAAAACCGGTCACATCCCACTACTTAGAGACCGTTACTTCCAGACCTGGTTCCACAGCACTAATCCGGAGTCACGCTCCAAAGGAGCGTCCATCGCTATTCATCGCTCACTCCCGCACGTGGTCCTTGGCGAGGAAGTAGACGAAGCAGGTAGATATGTTTTCCTTAAACTCCTGATTCACGGGGAAACATTCACCTTCGCTGACATATATCTACCAAATCACTCCCCTGTAGCGGCATGCAGGAGAATACTATCGACTCTCTGAGTTCTCGGAGGGGATGCTAATAGTTGGGGGGGACTTCAACTTCCCGCTAGACGCCAGGTTTGACACATCCTCAGGGAAGAGCCACATCCCATTTACCAACTGGTACCCCTCAAGACTCAGACTCTATCCAGACCTTACTAGACCAGAAATCCATGGCCAACTACTTACGTTTTAAGAGTAGACTTTATGAACGGTCCAATAAATGTAGGAGACCTTTGGCTCGGTTATTACACCCCCGAGAGAACACGTCCCGCGTATCTCGTCCTCGAAAGGTATAATTCATAATCCAGCGACATCAGCGCGGAGTTCGGGACATACTACTCCCGGCTATACAACATCAAAGGATTTGGCGTTTTTCATAAAAATGAGAAAAATTGCTCCCAAAATTCTGACCCTCCTAACAACCTAGAAAAGAGAGAGAAGGTATAAAACCCTATGCCGATATAAAGCAGACATTCGGGAAATGTTAGTTATAAAGTTACTTGGGTGCTTTGACTATCTGCCTGAAAAGCAGAACATTTTGAACTATGAAAATGAAGAATTTTAGAAATTTTTTCCAAATTTCAATTTTCACAAAAGATATTATCAAAGTTTTAATATTACTTTGAAATTCAATGTGTGACGGTAAAACAATCTCAAAATCCCCTGGATATGTTAAAACGTCAAAAAGTTATAACCTCCTATAATGTCATAGGGCAAATTTTAAAAATCAGGCCTGGTCCTAAAGGTCTAAAATGGCTTGGACACGAAGGGGTTAATGAAACACTACTCACCGATATGATATCATAATATTAATAATGAATTAATAATAATAATTCCTTTATTTTTATACCGCACACAGATTATGCAGCACTGTACAAAGCCAAATAGGTCCCTGTCCCCATTGGGGTTTACAATCTTATCGACCTACCATTATGTTTTTGGACTGTGGGAGGAAACCGGAGGACCCGGAGGAAACCCACAAACACGGAGAGAACATACAAACTCTTTGAAGATGTTGACCCTCATAGAAAATAAGAATGTGAATTCCCTATGGGGGAAGATAAGGGGAGGTAAAAGTAATAATATAATAGTACTAGGGGTTTCTTGTAAGGCTCCAAATATAATGGAGGCAGTAGAGGAACTGCTAAGCCAAATAGAAATGGCCTCAAAACACGCTGAAGTAGTCATCATGAGGGACCTCAATTACCCCGATATAGATTGGGTGCAGAAACCTGCATTACATCAAAGGCAGCAGGTTTTTATAAACAACAAAAGACTTGTTGCAACTAGTCCTGGAGCCAACAAGAGAGGAGAAGGGGATTATCCTAACCAACAGTCCTGACAGAATATCAAAATTGCAGTTTAGGGGAAACCCGAGTAAAAGTGACCACAATAACATTGATGTTATATTATGCTTTACTAAGGTGGTTAGTAGAGGGCCAACAAACACTGTAAACTTCAGAAAGGCAAATTTAAAGCCGCTAAGGTAGGACCTTAACCCCTTCACGAGCCATATGGCTATATACGTCCTATTTGATCATGCCCTCTGCAGAAACAGGTTATAAACCTCCTCACAGTGACCAAATTCAAATGGCCATATCTCCTGAACCTTGGCACATAGAAACACAATTTAACCCCTACGGGACTCAGCATCTTTTGGCCTAAAGGACGCGGCCCCATTTTTCAAATCTGGCCTGTGTCACTATAAGTGGTTATAGCGTGGGAACGCTATGAGATATCCAGGGGATTTTGAGATTGTTTTCTCGTGACACATAGTACTTCAAATTAGTTTAAAAATTTGGATGAAATCTTTTGCGTTTAGTTAGGAAAAAAAACTAAATTTGGCAAAAATTTTGAAAAATTCTTTATTTTCAACGTTCTAATTTCTCTACTTTTGCTGCAGATCGTCAAAGCACCCAAATAAATTCATAACTTACATTTCCCAAATGTCTGCTTTATGTTGCCATGGTTTTTTAAGATTCCACACATTTTTACTAGAATGTTATGAGGCTCAGAATTTGGGTGCCATTTTTCACATTTTTTGTAAAATCGCCAAAACCCGTATTTAGAGGGACCTGCTCAACTTCTAATTGACACTGAGAGGCCTAAATAATAGCGAGACTCATAAATTACCCCATTGTGGAAACTACACCCCCCAACGCATGAAAAACCACTTTTAAGAAGTTTGTTAACCCTTTACGTGTTTTATAGGGGTTAAAACAAAATGGAGGTGCAGTCTGCAAATTGTAATATTTTTTGACAATACACTCATTTTGGGTGGAAAATTAAACATTTACAATGGATTAAATGAAAAAAGGCTCCACAAAGTTTGATACCCAATTTCTCCCGAGTACACGGATACCCCATATGTGCTGGTAACCTGCTGTATGGGCGCACGGCCGGGCATAGAAGGGAAAGAGGCGCCATCCGAATCAGATTTGCTATGTCACATTGTACAGGCTATAATTTTTTGCTTTTTTTTTTTGAGGACCTATAGGGGCTTATTTAATTAACTCTTTGTTGGTGGAGGAAATGAAAATCATCAATTTTTAGGAAGATTTTTATGTGTTTTTTTTTTGGTCGTTAACCATACCATGAAAATAGTATATTATTTTTATTCTATGGGTCGCCCCGATTACGAAAATACTTCATTTATATATATTTTTTATTTTTTTTTCCCATTTTTACTGAATAAAAAGTACCGTATATACTCAAGTATAAGCCAAGGTACCCACTTTTACCACAAAAATCTGGGAAAACGTATTGACTCGAGTATAAGCCGAGGGTGGGAAATGCCCAGCACTAAGGCTGGTGTAGGTGTTTTATATGGCAACAGCCAGTGGTCCAATTTCCACTTGCTCGCATATAATAAATAAACCCTCCTTTCCTCATGTACTAGATCATCTTCCTAGACTGTCACCGCAGAACACACACAACCATATATAGTATATAATTATAGATCTTATATATATATATATATTATATAATAATGGTCTTGTGACAGTCTAGGAAAGCTGATCTAATACATGAGAAAGGCGATTATATTTATTATGCAGAATGATGCAGAAGCATTAAACACCTCCACCAGACACTGGATAATATATATATATCTCTATCTATCTATCTATATATATATATGTATATCTCTATATCACACACACACTGTGACAGCCTATGAGTTATTTTCTCTGGTCACACTGCCAGCCCCCCTCCTGCACAGTGCATAATTTACCTATACGGTATGCAGCCGTGTGAAGGAAGCGCCATCCACCTCCTCCCAGCCCGCAGTGCATCCCTACACTATGCAGCCGCGGGACTGACAGCCCCTGAACCCGCACCGCTCTCCCACCCAGGAGCTGCGGCTGCATACTTCATCCCTATAGTATGCAGCCGCAGAACACTCCCTCCATTCTGCTCCCACACACCCAGGACCCCCGGGTAAGAGTTAAGCTGCTTACATTGTGTGCAAAGTGGTGCTGGGTGTAATAAGGGTGTTTGGGCGACAAAGACAGCTGCCCATATGAAGACTGACTCGTGTATAAGCCGAGTCTGGATTTTTCAGCTCTAAAATTGAGCTGAAATTCTCGGCTTATACGAGTGTATACAGTAATTTGGCAAAATTGTTGTTAGTTTTAGCATCACCGTCTTTCATATGCATAACTTTTTTATTTTTCACCTCACAAATCTGTTTAAGGGCTTATTTTTTGCAAAAATGATAGCTCTTTTTAGTGGTCTAATTTTAGATTGCGTAACTTTTTTAAATCACTTTTTAGAGCATTTTTAAAGGGCATTAATAAAAAATCATCTTTTTTCAGAGAGATTTTTTTAGGTTGTTTTTTACGGGGTTCACTTTGCGGATCTAATAACGATTCTGTTTTATTATACAGATTGTTACGGACGCAGGGATACCAAATATGTGGGGGTTTGGTGTATTTTATTCAATTGTACTGAATAAAAACTAATTTGGAGAAAATCTTATTCATTTTAGCATCACCATCTTTTTATATGCATAACTTTTTTATTTTTCGGCTGACAAATCTGGTTAGGGGCTTATTTTTTGCGAGAACAGTTCTTTTTAGTGGGCTTATTTTAGAGTGCATAACATTTTTTACTCTGCGGGTCCAGTAACAATTCTGTTTTATTATGCAGATTGTTACGGACGCGGCAATACCAAATATGCGGGGGGGGTTTTGTGTTTTTATGTTTTTTATACTTTATTAAGTTTTTTTATGGGAAAGTGTTTATTTTTTATTTATTATAATGTGTAGTGTTAAGTGTTTTTGCATATTTTTACTTATACTTATTTGAACTTAAACCAGTGATGCTCTGATCACTGGTTTAAGTTCAATACACTGCTCTACAATACTATTTTATTGTAGAGCAATGTAAACTGTCTGAGCAAGCTTGCGCATGCTCAGACAGTTTACAGTCAGACCCAGAAGGGAGATCGGGCAGCTGGGGGGCACATGCCAGTCCTCGGAGCTGCCCAGAAGAGGATCGGATCCCCCGGTAAGTGGCACGGGGGATCCGATCCACAGCAGGAACACCCTTACACGCCGCGGTCATGCTTGACCGCGGCGTGTAAGGGGTTAACACCCGCGATCAGACCCTGCTCCGATCGCGGGTGTTACAGCACGGTGTCAGCTGTGATAGACAGCTGACAGCCGCTGCTTCTGGTACCGACTCCGTTCGTGAGCCGGTCCCAGAAGCTGGGCGTTATTCTACGTCCTGGTGCGCTAAGCATCTAGCCCTGGGGACGTAGTATAACGTCGTGGTGCGCCTTGTCCTGAATTTGAATAAAGGGTCTGAGACCCGAAACACGTCATTTGGACCATGTTTATAGGTATTTTGTATCATAAATAAATTCTTTACTATTAAATTTATGTCTTAAGAATTGGTATAATTCCTTTTTCGGGTAACAGTACTATTAGCGCGCCACGTGAGCTCTGTTTGCATTATACTTTTTTTTTTTCCTGTCTGTGGATTGTGTATGGATGCGGTGGAGCAGCAGTTGTTTTTAAAGAGAACTACCTAAGATGGACAGATAGTATAGTTTTGTGGCGTCTTTCTGTATATATGAGTGGTTGTAGCCATCTGAAAGGACTGAAATGAACTCATGAATACTTCCAGGGCCTTGATTAGGGAATGAATTAACATCAAACTACAGTAGATCAGTAGAAAGCCGAATACCATTTTTTTAGGACCTCACCATATCAAGGGGAGCATAAAGGAAACATAGGGAAACCGAGGCTTTAACAGAAAAAAAGACGGCAACCACAGCATTTGGAGCCCGCAGTGCACATTTTACCAACGAACATCCAAGCCATCCCCAAGGGGAGGAATTCTGAGCTGAGGAGAAATCGGGGCCCACTTGAGCGAGATTGTAAAGAAGGGGCGAATTACCTATTAAAGAACGCCTGATTACAACGTCACCAGTAATTAGATCAATAAAGTGCGTATAACACAGCGTTAAGAACTGATAGAAAACCTTCCACGTTAAAGTAGAAAGAAGAAGACGAAAATGAAGAAGAAATAGCTTCACTCACCCGGTTCCAACCCAAGGCACAGAACATGAACCCATCTGGGAAAATTGGAGGATACTTTTACAATCAGACCCAGACCTAAAGAGCTGTATAAGTAAAAAACCAAGCTGCGGATAGGAGCGGCGAAAATACGAGGCATTACAATAGTTGACCAGATCACCAGAGTCATTTTTGTAACATAATAAAAAAAACACCCAGAGATAGAAACCATAAATACCCAGGGTTCTTCCCTGGGTTGCACAGGGGTGTACAACTTCTTAAGAAGAAGAAAGATTTTCTTGGCAACAAAGGAACTTCGAATTCCCATACAAGAACAATCACGTGGGCATCTAAAGGCATCATTATTTACAGACTACAATTGCACAATGTAAAACCTGCATTATGTAGGCAAATAGAGAGGACTCAGACATAAGAACTGAGAGAACATCTAAACCTCCAAGATACCAAAAAAAGAATACAAGCGAAGAAAATGCAGAAAAGAAAAACAATTTTCAACCAAAACACGTAGCCAGAGCACAGGAATGTGCGTCCACAAGAGAAAAATCAACAAATACAAACGGTGGGCCATCTGCCAGAGAAAATTAAACATTCGAGGAGGAGATCTGGATAAGTACCTCCTTCAAAGAAAAGAAAGCGAGTGGATTTCCAGAATGAATTCAGTTAGTCCAAAAGGACTTAAAGAATCCTTTATTTTGGATTGCCTCTGTAAGTTATTCTGCCAAGTTACGAGGGTTCTGGACATAAGAAACTCTGACCAACTACAGGCATTCATGACCCTCATCGTAAATCAATAGTGGAGTATGCTTATAAAAAGGAGACAGCATTCTTTTTTTGCTCAGTTACCTGTCCATCTATATCAGATAATGGGGAGTATTCCTGAAAATCCCCACACATGACTCGATATTTTTAACAAAACTGTATGAAGGATTCAGATGACCATCGACAACATCAATACAAATTCTGTATGATGAGAGCGCATATAAAAAACAGATTAAATAAAAAGTGGTAACACATTAAAAACATAATCTTCTTAATCTGAGTTTGTCTTCTGTAACCAAACAATTTCACAGAAGCATATATACACTATCAAGACACTGTCGGTTTCATGACAGCCGCAAGCATGGCGGCGAACGGCCGTAGGGTATTTACTAGGGAAGTTACACATCTATCAGAGGGAAATGCCGAGTGAGAGAATCCAGTGTTAGACTATGATATAGGAGCAGCAGGAGAGAATAGTTAAGCTGGAATCAACACCAGGGACCTGGCACTACAGAAATAGGAAATGATTCCAGTGACGATAATGATATAGGAGCAGCAGGAGAGAGAACAAGCCAGCAATATTTACACAGTGCATCTGACCACTAACAGAACAGATAAGAGTGAGATAGTGGCTGTGGTTCATTAACACATCAATGCAGTAATAAAGTACACGACGTTCGTTGAGGGACACAGCGTACGTAGCAGAGCAGCAAACTAGCTGTGTGAAATCTTCCCAAAACAATTGGGATCGATTGCCACCCTAATATAACACCAGACGCTGGACGTACATACACGGTGTGTGCAGGACAATAGTCTCGTGCATGCTGGTTATAAACAAACACTGTTGCAAATAACAGATAAATATCCACAATAAGAGGCTGTGAACTACAAGTCGCAAAATTGTTATCACTGTTGAAAGAGGAACAAAGTATAAACACAATCAAAAACTGGAGATATCACACCATTAATAATATCCTCGAAGTTGGATCACTATACCCTCAAATAAATCCTCAATTTAAGGAATCATGCAAAGTCAATTTATAGGGGGCGTCTCTGCATGGAAGGGGAAAAACATCCCTTGAACTTCCCTAATGTAAACTTCGTTCACAAACTCTTTCTACTTTTAATTTTAATTAGATTAAGTAAAAGTATCATTTTACTGCGCACTTCTCCTACACTTTCCTCTTCCTAGATTAAAAACATAGACACCATGAGGGCCCTGGTACAGAGAAAAGCATCACATAGGTGAGGGACTTTACACTGATTTGAAGAGACCCTCCAAAAATTCCCCCCAGTACGAGTGACTCACCTTGGATGTCTTCCTTGGTTAGGTCACAGAGGATTGAAGCTCTGGCCCCGGATTAGGAAGGGAGGGACAACAGCAGCAGAGAAGAAAATGGTGTATCCGAGGGCTGATGAGTGACACAATCTATTGTCATCTAACCTCGATAAAGGGTGGATAGTGGGTATTCTTGATCGGGGCACAAATATCAAAACATGTGCAAGAGCATTCGGCGAATAGAGAGTGTTACTAGAACACTGATACCAACACAACAACTATGTTAGGGTTGCACTGATAAAGATCCTGGAAGAGGAGTTAATCAATTCATCGAATCTGTTAAGTGATGGGGGGGAAATGGACTCTGAAGCCCATACCCCGAAAACTCGACTTGACGGAGTTCCTACAGAGTTATAGGGGTTGATCCCCTGAGGGTTCGCCCCTGTACTGAGTTCATTAGATAGTGTGACACAAAATGTAAGCGAATGATGTGACCAGATTTTGATGAGGGACATATGTCTAACATTACCTATTCTGACGGTCAGGGATACAATGGGCGTCTGAAGCGGGATTAGAGGGGACTATATGTAATGCGTGGTACATATCTGGCAAGCCTAACGTCGAGCGCCCTGTATAATTTTACACAACATGAGATGGATATCATGCAGTTTGGTACTTTTTAGATCAAGGGGCAACCCAATACAATGATCACAGAATTTCACTCTGCGACTCCGCTTCAGTAAAACCACGACACCAACATCCCTACTTGTCTGGAATAGCTGGCATTTAAAGCCATTGAAAAAGGAATACTAAAGGGCAGTATTCCGTGTTAGGAGAAATTGCTCTGAGATGGCAGAAGAACATATTGTCGAGCAGCAGCAGATTTGAGTGAGATCCAAGTTCCATGAGAGGGGGTATCCGGATGATGTTTTAAAGAAGCACACACTGTGCAATCAAAAAGCCAGGGCGGAACATCTCCCAACACCGAAAACTAGTAGAGAGTCGGATGCCCAAACACGATCAAGGGACCTATGATCTCATTACAAACAAGTTATGAGGGTATTTGGCGGACTCATGGAAAATAGATTGAAATGGATCCGTATGTGGGGGTGGCCAACATTGGTGGAATATCCACAAATGTCTGACAGGAGGGGCCAAGACAGAAAACATAGGACAAGCTGGTTCATAGTCACCGACACCAGCTATTACACGCAAAAATGGCTCCCGCAGCCCCCTTTGCGGACATACAGATTGCGGTTTCTGTAAGGCATGTAATTCATCACACCAGTAAATTCGTGACCAGGGCTCAGGTAACTCAGCGTTTTTTTTAAAAGTCGCCGATTATTAATTTGCAAGAGTACTGGAGTCGTATGTCTACCTCATGACATGCTTGCGGGGAACCCAATATGGTGGGTTAGACAATAGGGAGTTTCGCGTGCAAATACAGAGAACATGTCAGGGGATAAACGAAACGGGAATGATACTACCATCGGTCAACATGTATGTGAAAATCACGAGGGGAACTCCCTGAGCAGTAAATTCCAAGGAGTGGAAAGGGGTGACATCCCCCCATACGAGGAAGGGGGATCTGATCGCCTGCTGCATCTGCCACACTATCCAAGGAAAAAATGCCGTTAGTCCTAATCATTGACATGTCAATCTGTATAGTTTTGACGTGTGTGGATAAATTTCGCTGCTCTAGTAGGACCCTCCATATATATATCTTTCTTTTGTCACATTTTTTTTGTCATTCTTACTGCTATTTATTTCCCCTACTTTGGTCCATGTCTCATCCCTAGTCGGCTTCTAATTGTGGCCTTTGCCGAGCAATATGTCCCCAGCCCCTACACCAATATCAATATATACAAGAAGGGAGATCTCACAGGACAGTTACTCTGACTCAACGTCATTAAGCATAGCGAATTGGGGGCTTGAAATAAAAGTGTACTGTCTCTGTGGAATATGGTCCTTTCCGGCGTATGGGGGATGACATTTAACCCAGGTTATGCGTGCCTCGTGATGGTGAGCCTGGGGACAGCACGATTAAATGCCTAGGCAGCGAGCCCTCTCTTTTGGAAAGCCCACTTGTCCCTGTAGACTGGAGGACTGTAGTGGCTAGTCTACGGTGGTGATTGGTGCCGTGCCTCGGGGGGAGGGGCGTTCCTTTTATTATATCGCGCATCGGCTTCTAACATCTGCCGGCGGGTGCACCACAAGAAATATTTGAGTGCAGGGCCAGCCGCTTTAAAGATAACACCTTCTATGCATCATATGCCCTGAGACACAGCTCCCTAATAGGGGGGCTGTAGAAATGCGTCAGGCATTGGGTATATAGGCAAAGCAGGAGAACATATGGTCCCAAACAGGACTTGAAGTAACCTGCATTCTTGTTTAGAGCGTTTATTGCAAGTGCTAATAATGAGGAGCCGAGATTATGCTATCTGGCTATATCTAATCTCGCTGACTGATACACTTGCTCTGAACCATAATTGGTCTTTTCACATTTCAGAAACACTTTAATTCAGTGTGGGGGTAATAATGTGACAGAGTTGGTCTTCTTGGTCTCATTCTCCCCTATGCACTGAAGCCTGAATTTGATTATCTAGTGGTGAAAAAGTGGCCCCATTTTAAAAGTGATAATAAAATTTGATTTTAAGTGTTTCTTCAGGCAGGATATTACACTTACTCACTTGAACACAAAACTAGTATCTTTTTTAATGTTCCTTATTACATACTGACCTTATGTGTCCTGATGCTCCTTTCTTTTCGTTCTGATGTAAACAGAGCCATGCGCTGTATATGAGTACAGTATATACGGTAAGTAACTTTCCAAAATTATTTAAATATGTACAGCCTTATTCTATCAACCCTTTCCAGGTTGAGCTACAGGACGCAGAGGTGTGCATGTACTCTGCAAAGGAAAGTCTCCAGCAGGTCCGTTCTATTTCTGCCTTCAGTGACAGGCTAGAGGGGGGCTCACTTCAAAAAACGCATTTATCTCTGACCCTTGCACGTAAGAACGAAATCAATTTAGGGTCATATTAAACAGGAGGTCTCCTGGATGCGAACCGGTTAAGGACCGGGCCCTTTCCTGTTTTTCATGTCCATTCTTTCACTCCCACATTCAAAATCATAACTTTTTATTTTACACGTAAGAGCTGTGTGACGGCCTTGTTTTCTGCGTAACAATATTGCACTTCATCGTGATGGTATTAAATTATCCATGCCAGTATACTCGGAAGCGGGAGAAAAAATTCCAAATGCAGTGAAAATGGTGTGAAAAAACCGCATTTGCGCCATATTCTGTGGGCTGGAATGACGTCTTTCAATGAGCGCCCCAATGACATATCTACTTTATTTCTTTGGGTCGGCACGCATTAAGGGGATCACCAAAATTTGTATAGGTTTTTATAATGCTTCATAAATTTCAAAAATGAAAACCGTGACAAAAAATTATTTTTTTGATTTGCCAATTTGCGCGCTAATAACTTTTTTATACTTTGGGTGTACGGAGCTGTGGGTGGTGTAATTTTTGCGAATTTGATAATATTCTCAATGAATCCTTTTTAGGACTGTATGACTCTGTGATCATTTTTATAGATTTTTTTATTTTTACAAATGGCAAAAAAGTGCCATTTCGAATTGGGCGCTATTTTCCGTTACGGGTTGGTTAAACGCATTAAAAAAACGTATATTTTTTTGATAGATAGGGCATTTTCGGAACGTCGATACCTAATGTGTTTATGATTTTTACTGGTTATTTAGATTTCTGTCGGTTCTAGGGAAAAGGGGGATGATTTGAAATTTTAGCCCTCTCCATGCAGCGCGACTCGAACGCTGCCGTGAATACACGGCGGGGGCGGTCGCGAACTGGTTCAGAGAACCAGGATATCCATTCTAAGTTACAAAAGGAATAGAAAGGCTTGCCACATAAAAATAATTTTTTGTACTACAAATGTAAGGGTGGATATCGCGGTTTGTCTAAGCATGCATTATACTTTTTTTTTTTCCTGTCTGTGGATTGTGTATGGATGCTTAAGAAAACCGGAGATATCCACCCTTAAATTTGTAGTAAAAAAAAATTATTTTTATGTGCAGCTTTCTATTCCTTTTTGTAACTTTAAGAATGGATATCTCTGGTTCTCTGAACCAGTTCGCGACCGCCCGCCGTGTATTCACGGCAGCGGTCGAGTCGCGCTGCATGGAGAGGGCTAAAATTTCAAATCATCCCCCTTTCCCTAGAACCGACAGAAATATAAATAAACAGTAAAAATCATAAACACATTAGGTATCGACGTGTCCGAAAATGCCCGATCTATCAAAATATGATAACGGTTTTTTAATGCGTTTAACCCCGTAACGGAAAATAGCGCCCAAATTCGAAAATGGCACTTTTTTGCCATTTTGAAAAATATAAAAAAATCTATAAAAAGTGATCACAAGGTCATACAGTCCTAAAAAGGATATCATTGAGAATATTATCAAATTTCGCAAAAAATTACACCACCCACAGCTCCGTACAGGTGGAGCAGCAGTTGTTTTTAAAGAGAACTACCTAAGATGGACAAATACTAGTTTTTGTGGCGTCTTTCGTTATATAGGATGTGTTGTAGTGATCTGGAAAGGACTGAAACTGAAACTCATGAATACTTCCAGGGCCTGAATTAGGGAATGAATTGAACATCAAAACTACAGTAGATCAGTAGAAAGCGAAATACCATTTTTTAGACCTCACCACATATCAAGGGGGATAAAGGAAACATAGGGGAAACCGAGGCTTTACAGAAAAAAAGACGGCAACCCACAGCATTGGGCCCGCAGATGCACATTTACCAAGAATCACCAAGGCCTCCCCAAGGGAGAGAGAATTCTGAGCTGAGGAGAAACGGCCCACTTTTGAGACGATTGTAAGAAGGGCGCGAAATACCTATAAAGAACGCCTGATTACAACTCACCAGTAATTAGTCAATAAAGTGCGTATAACACAGCGTTAAGAACTGATAGAAAACCTCTCCCCCGTTCAAAGTAGAAAGAGATAACAAAATTGAGCAAGAAATAGCTTCACGTCACCCGGTTCAGACCCAAGGCGACAGAATGAACACCTCTGGGAAAAATTGGAGATAGCTTTTACAATCAGACCCAGACCTAAAGAGCTGTATAAGTAAAAAACCAAGCTGCGGTAAGGGAGGATATACCGAGGCATTACAATAGTTGAACAGATCACCAGATGTCATTTTTGTAAATAAGAAAAAAAACACCCAGAGAAGAAGACTAAATACCCCAGGGTTCTTCCCCATGTGGCAATGCACAGGGTGTCAACGTCTTGAAAGAAGAAGAAAGATTTTCTTGGCAACAATAGGAACCTATTCCCACTCAAGAACAATATCACGTGGGCATCTAAAGGCATTATTAACAGTACACAATTGCACATGTAAAACCTGCATATGTAGGACCCAAAAAGAGAGCGATCAGACATAAGACTGAGAGAACATCTAAATCCAAAGATACAAAAGAAAGGTACAAAGCGAAGAGAAATGAGAAAAGAAAAAACATTTTCAACCAAAACAGTGCCAGGACAGGAATGTGGTCCACAAAGAAAAATCAACAATACCAAACGGTGGGCCACTGCAGAGAAAATTAAAACATTGAGGAGGAGATCTGGATAAGATACCTCCTTCAAGAAAATGAAAGCGAGTGGTTTCCGAATGAATTCAGTTAGTCCAAAAGGACTTAACGAATCCTTTATTTTGGATGCACTTCTGTAAGTTATTGCTGCCAAGTACGAGGGTCTGGACATAAGAAACTTCGACCAAACTAAGGCATTTATGCAACCCCATCGTAAATTCATAGTGGAGTATGCTTAATACAAAAGGAGACACATTCCTTTTTTTGCTCAGTTACCTGTGCCAATCTTATATCAGAAATGGGAGAGTATTCCTGAAAATCCCCCCACATACTCGATATTTTACTAACAAAATGTGTATAATTAGATACATCACAACATCAATACAATTCTTATGATGAGAGCGCAACTATACAAAAACAGATTAATAAAAAGTGGTAACATTAAAAACATAATCTCTTAATCTAGTTTGTCTCTGTAACAAAAATTTCACAGAAGCAATTACACTATCAAGACACTGTCGTTTCATGAAGCCGCAAGCATGGCGGCGAAACGGCCGTAGGGATTTACAGGGAAGTATACACATGTATAGAGGGAAATGCCCGAGTGAGAGAAATCAGTGTTAGACTATGATATAGGAGCCCAGGTAGCAGGAGAGAAATAGTTAAGCTGGAATATCCACCCAGGGACCTGGCACGCAAGATACAGGTCAGCAATAGGATATATGATTCCAGTGACGATAATGATATCGAGGAGCAGCAGGAGGAGAAGAACGAGCCAGCAATTATTTACACAGTGCATCTGGACCACGAAAGAACAGAAACAGAGTGAGATAGTGGCTGTGGTTCTTAAACATCAATGCAGTAATCCAAAGCTACACGTGACGTCTTGAGGGACACGGTAGTGTTAGGCAGAGCAGAAAACTAGTGGTGACAAATCTGTTCCAAAACATTGGGTATCGATTTCCACCCTATTATAAACCAGAACGCTTGCGAACCGTATATACCGGTGTGTGTGCAGGACAATGTCTGTGCATGACTGGTTATACGACAAACACTGTTGCAAATAACAGATAAATATCCACAATCAAGAGGCTTGTGAAACTAACAAGTCGCAACATTGGTTATCACTGTTTGAAGAGGGAAAAAGCTATAAACACAATCAAAAACTGGAGATATCACAACCCTTAATATATCCTCGAAGATTGGATCACTATACCCTCAAATAAATCCTCAATTTAAGTGGAATCATGAAAGGCTCATTTATAGGGGCAGGTCTCTGCATGGAAGGGGAAAGAACAACCCTTGAACTTCCCTATTTGTAAACTCGTCACAACACTTTTCTACTTTTAATTTTAATTAGAATTAAGTAAAAGTATCAATTTTTACTGCCACTTTCCTACCACTTTTCCTCTTCCTAAGATTAAACATAGGACACCATGAGGCCCTGGTACAGAGAGAAAGCCATCCATAGGTGAGGGACTTTCAGCACTGATTTGAAGAGGACCCTCCAAAAAATTCCCCCCCAGTAGGCGGTGACTCACCTATGGATGTTTCCTTGTTTAGGTCACAGAGGATTGAAAGCTCTGGCCCCCGGATTGGAAGGGAGGACAACAGCAGCAGAGAGAAAAGAGTGTATCCGAGGCTCTGATGAGTGACATATCTATGTCCATCTAACCTCGGATTTAAAGGGGGATAGGGGTATTCTTGATCGGGGCACGAAATTCAACATGTGCAAGAGCATTCAGGCGATAGGGAATGTGTTACAGGAACACTTGATACCAATCTACACACTATGTTAGGGTTGCACCTGATAAAGATTCCTGGAAGAGGAGTTAGATCATTCATCGAATCTGTTAATGATGGGGGGGAAAATGGACTCTTGAAGCACTCTACCCCAAAAGTCTACACTTAACGGAGTTCCTAGATTATAGGGGTTTGATCCCCTGAAGGTCGCCCCATGTATTGGTCATTAGATAGGTGACACAAAATGGTAAGCTATGATGTGGACCAATTTTGATGAGGACCATAGTATAACATTACCTACTCTACGTCAGGATACAATGCGGCGGTCTGAGCCGTTATAGAGGGGACTATATGTAAGTGCTGGTACATATCTGGCAAGCACTAGACGTCGAGGCCTGAGCCCTGTATTATTTTTCGACAACATGAGATGGATGATCATTGCAGTAGTTGGTACTTTTTTGAGATCAAGGGGCAACCAAATACAATGATCACAATGAATTTCACTCTGCGATTCCAGGCTCAGAAAAACCAGCCACCAACATCCCTACTTGTCTGGAATAGCTGGCATCCAAACCACTTGAAAAAGGAATACTAAAGGGCAGATCTCCGTGTTAGGAGAAAGTTGCTCGAAGATGGCAGAAGAATATATTGTCAGCAGCAGCGATTTGAGTGATCCTGTTCCGATGAGAGGGGTATCGGTGATGTTTAAAGACAGCACACACTTGCAATCAAAAAGCCCAGGAGACACATCTCCGAACACCGTAAAAAACTAGCTAGAGAGTCGGAATGCCCAACCGTCAAGGGACCTATGATGCTCATTACAAACAAGTTAGTGAGGGTATTTGGCGGACTCACTGGAAAATAGATTGAAAGGATTCCGTAATCGGGGGGGGCCACACATTGGTGGATATCCACAAAATACTGACAGGAGGGGCCCAGAAGAACATAGGACAAGCTGGTTTCATAGTCACCTAAACCAGCTTATTACACCAATATGGCTCCCGCAGGCCCCCTTGGCGAACATACAGATTTGCGGTTCTGTAAGGCATGTAAGTTCATCCACCAGTAAATTACGTGAACTCAGTGGCTAGGTAACTCAGCGTTTTTTTTAAAGTCGCCGATTATTAATTATAAGTACAAGAGTACTGGAGTCGTTCACCTCATGACAGTTGCGGGAAACCCAATATAGGTGGTTGTAGACATCGATAGGGAGTGCTTCGGTGCATTACAGAAACATGTCAGGGGATAACGAAACGGGAATGATACTACACATCGTCCACATGTATGTGAAAATACACCGAGGGAACTCCCTGAGCATAAATCTCCAAGGAGTCTTTTCTTAACGGGGTGACACCCCCCATACGAGGAGGGATCTGATCGCCTGCTCATAAGGGCATGGATACTGCACACTTCCAAGGAAAAAATGCCGTTAGTTTCCAATCATTGACATGTCAATCTGTTGTATAGTTTTGACGTTGTGGATAAATTCTCGCTGCTCTAAGTAGGACCTCCATATATATATCTTTCTTGTCACATTTTTTTTGTCATTCTTACTGTATTTATTTCCCCTACTTTGGCCATGTCTCATCCCGTAGTCGGCTTCTAATTGTGGGCTTGCGCGGCAATATGTCCCCAGCCTACAACAATATCAATATATACAAAAGGAGAGATCTCCAGGACAGTATACTCTGCGACTCAACAGTCATTAAGCATAGCGAATGGGCGGCTTGAAAATAAAAGTGTACTGTCTCTGTGGATATGGTCCTTTCCGGCGTATGGGGGATGACATTTAACCCAGTTATGCGTGCCTCGTGATGGTGAGCCTGGGGACAGCAACGATTAAATGCCAGGCGCGAGAGCCCTCTCTTTTGGAAAGCCCACTTGTCCCTGTAGGACCTGGAGGACTGTAGTGGCAGTCTACGTGGTGATTGGAGGCCGTGCCTACCGGGGGGAAGGGGCGTTCCTTTTATATATAGCGCATCGGCTTCTAACAGTCTGCCGGCGGGTGCACCACAAGAAATATTTGAGTGCAGGGTCCACCGCTTTAAAGATAACACCTTCTATGCATCCATATGCCTCTGATGAACAGCTCCCTAATAGGGGGGCTGTAGAAATGCGTCAGGCATATGGGTATATAGGCAAAGCAGGAGAACATATGGTCCCAAACAGGACTTGAAGTAAACCTAGCTTCTTTGTTTATGAGCGTTTATTGCAAGTGTAATAATGAGAGCGAGATTTGCTATCTGGCTATATCTAATCTCGCTGACTGATACACTTGCTCTGAACCATAATTGGTCTTTTCACATTTCAGAAACTTTAATCAGTGTGGGGGTAATAATGTGACAGAGTTGGATCTTCTTGGTCTCATTCTCCCCTATGCACTGAAAGCCTGAATTTGATTATCTAGTGGTGAAAAAAGTGGCCCCTTTTAAAAAGTATAATAAAATTTGATTTTAAGTGTTTTTCAGGCAGGATATTACACTTACTCACTTGAACACAAAACTAGGTATCTTGTTTTAATGTTCCTATTACATATTGACCTTATGTTCCTGTGCTCCTCTTCTTTTCGTTCTGATGTAAACAGAGCATGCGCTGTATATGAGTACAGTATAACGGTAAGTAACTTTCCAAAATTATTTAAATATGTACAGCCTTATTCTATCAACCCTTTCCAGGTTGAGCTACAGACGCAGAGGTGGGCTGTACTCTGCAAAGGGAAAGTCTCCAGCAGGTCCGTTCTATGTTCTGCCTTCAGCTGACAGGGCTAGAGGGGGGCTCACTTCAAAAAACGCATTTATCTTGACCCTTGCACGTAAGAACCGAAACAATTTAGGGTCATATTAAACAGGAGGTTTCCTGGATGCGAACCGGTTAAGGACCGGGCCCTTTCCTGTTTTTCATGTCCATTCTTCACTCACCACATTCAAAATCATATACTTTTTATTTTACACGTAAGAGCTGTGTGACGGCCTTGTTTTCTGCGTAACAATATTGCACTTCATCGTGATGGTATTAAATTATCCATGCCAGTATACTCGGAAGCGGGAGAAAAAATTCCAAATGCAGTGAAAATGGTGTGAAAAAACCGCATTTGCGCCATATTCTTGTGGGCTGGAATGACGTCTTTCAATGAGCGCCCCAATGACATATCTACTTTATTTCTTTGGGCCGGCACGCATTAAGGGGATCACCAAAATTTGTATAGGTTTTTATAATGCTTCATAAATTTCAAAAATGAAAACCGTGACAAAAAATTATTTTTTTGATTTGCCAATTTGCGCGCTAATAACTTTTTTATACTTTGGGTTGTGTACTAAATTCGAAAATGGCACTTTTTTGCCATTTTGAAAAATATAAAAAAATCTATAAAAAGTGATCACAAGGTCATACAGTCCTAAAAAGGATATCATTGAGAATATTATCAAATTTCGCAAAAAATTACACCACCCACAGCTCCGTACACCAAAGTATAAAAAAGTTATTAGCGCCAGAAGTTGGCAAAATCAAAAAAATAATTTTTGTACAGGTTTTCATTTTTCTGGATGGCGCCTCCTCCCCTTGGGTATCAAACTTTGTGGAGCCTTTTTTCATTTAATCCATTGTAAATGCGTGTATTGTGAAAAAATATTACAATTTGCAGACCACACCTCCATTTTGTTTTAACCCCTATAAAACACCTAAAGAGTTAACAAACTTCTTAAAAGTGTTTTTTCATACGTTGAGGGGTGTAGTTATTATTTAGGCCCCTCAGTCTAGCTATTATTTAGGCCCCTCAGTGTTAATTAGAATTTTAGCAGGTCCATCTAAATACGGGTTCTGGTAATTTTACAAAAAATGTGAAAAATGATACCTAAATTCTGAGCCTCAGTGGCAAAGAAATAAGCCCCTATAGGTCCACATTAAAAAAAGAAAAAAAATTATAGCCTGTACAATGCGACATAGCAAATCTGATCTGGATGGCGCCTCTTTCCCTTCTATGCCCGGCCGTGCGCCCATACAGCAGGTTACCACCAGATATGGGGTATCGGTGTACTTGGGAGAAATTGGGTATCAAACTTTGTGGAGCCTTTTTTCATTTAATCCATTGTAAATGCGTGTATTGTGAAAAAATATTACAATTTGCAGACCACACCTCCATTTTGTTTTAACCCCTATAAAACACCTAAAGAGTTAACAAACTTCTTAAAAGTGTTTTTTCATACGTTGAGGGGTGTAGTTATTATTTAGGCCCCTCAGTCTAGCTATTATTTAGGCCCCTCAGTGTTAATTAGAATTTTAGCAGGTCCATCTAAATACGGGTTCTGGTAATTTTTACAAAAAATGTGAAAAATGATACCTAAATTCTGAGCCTCATAACATTCTAGTAAAATATGTGGAATCTTAAAAAACCATGCCAACATAAAGCAGACATTTGGGAAATGTAAGTTATGAATTTATTTGGGTGCTTTGACGATCTGCAGCAAAAGTAGAGAATTTAGAACGTTGAAAATAAAGAATTTTTCACAATTTTTGTCAAATTTTGTTTTTTTTTATAACTAAACGCAAAAGATTTAATCCAAATTTTTAAACTAATTTGAAGTACAATATGTCACGAGAAAACAATCTCAAAATCCCCTGGATATCTTATAGCGTCCCAAAGCTATAAGCACTTATAGTGACACAGGCCAGATTTGAAAAATGGGGCCGAGTCCTTAAGGCCAAAAGAGGCTGAGTCCCCTAGCGGTTAAAGCTACAAAATGGCTACGTCCTGAAGGGTTATTGTCCCTAGTACATATTCCCAAACCAAAACAAACTCTGTAATAAAACATTGCATTGGCTAACACTTTGTCATAGAACATCTGAAGTAATTTCTTTCAAATATCAAGCAACTTCAACTTTCGTAAGACAGGCCCTTTTTATACAAATTTCCAGAGTTCCAATCAAAACTACTGTCAAGATCAACCCACCACCCTTTCCCCACAGATCACGAAAACATCACCCCTCGATGCTCCTTCAGACTAATGGTGGAGCAGATGGCTGTGCATGACGGTTCTGCTCCGTTAATCTCTGTGGAGCTGATGGAGATCGTACCCTGTTTCCCCTAAAATAGGACATCCCCCGAAAATAAGACCTAGTAGGAGAGAGAGGGAGGAAGAGGAGGAGGATGAGGAGAGGGAGGAGGAGGGAGAGGGGGAGGAGGGAGAGGAGGAGGAGGTGGTGAGGGAGGAGGAGGAGAGAGAGGGAGGAGGAGGGAGAGGAGAGGGAGGAGAAGGAGGGAAAGGAGAGGGAGGAGGAAGAGGAGGAGGATGAGGAGAGGGAGGAGGAGGAGAGGATGATAAGGAGAGGGAGAGGGAGGAGGAGGGAGAGGAGGAGGGAGAGGAGAGGGAGGAGGAAGAGGAGGGGGATTGCTGAATTTCTCAACTTTGAATATTGGATTAATAAAAAATAAATTAAAACTATCCCGGAATGTCTTCACGTTCTTTGCCGTGTATTTTCCCGTAGCTTTGATGCTCCTGTTTGGCGAGGAAGCGGCCACGAGCCACACGCCGGTATCTACTACTACAAGGGGAAATGAAAACAAACCTCGCTCATCTGAGCTATCGGAGGAGGTGAGCAGCACAAGCGCAAATCATCTGCACAGAAAACATTTATACAAAATCTCCGGTCGACACAACGCGAAAAACTTTTTGACCAAATCAAACGATTAGAGATTTTGTTTGCCAAGTGACGAATGCGGCTCCGTTATCAGAGAACCTCCCTAACTTTACACATGGTCTCTGCGATAGGGAGGAGTCTGGGGAGTAGAAATTAGGAAATATTTCTTTATTAATTAAAGCTGCGCTGAGCCCATAACGACCGTCCACTCCAAGCCCTGGCATCCCCCGGAGCCCCAGGATGGCGCTGACTACGGCTGTGAGGTTGTTCTGTGGGGGCCTGCTGTGTTTTTCTGTATTCTATATATTCAATTCTTCTGGTGAGTCCTACTGTTCATTTGCAAATTAATAGGGAGCAAGGGGGGTGGGGTCTTGAGAAAATTTGAGGAGATCCACAGAAGAGAGTGTGGCAGTGCATGGTTGGAAGAGAAAGGGGCATAACTACAGTGGTAGCAGCCATTGCAGCTGCTATGGGGCCCACAGTGTAAGGGGGCCCCATCATCCAACCTGACACACTGCTGTACATTGTGCAGCAAAATATGTATATAACATATATGTGATGTGTACATGCTGTATGGTGTGTATACATGCTGTATTATAATGTATGTGTGTATATGACATATGTGATATATATACTGTATAATAATGTATGTGTATATAGATGCTGTACATTTGTATATGACACTGTATGTGTGTATATGCTCTATATGTGTGTGCATGATTGTATAAATGTGTGATTGTAACTAGCACGTCTGACTATACAAATGTGTATATTTTTTAAGTGGGAAGGGGGGCCCCATTCAGAAGCGTATTATAGGGCCCTGAAGCACTTGGGGTTGCGTATTAGTCTGAGAGTCCGGGGAAGGGCATTCCAGAGAATTGGTGCAGCTCAGGAGAAGTCCTGGAGACGTGCATGAGAGGTTCAAATTAATTGCTAGTAGTCTAGATGTGTACCGTGTTAGCCATGGAGAGCAGAAGAAGAGTGAAGAAATCAGGCGATAACTTTTTGAGGCTAACTGAGTATATTTGATGGTGGAGGTTTCGAGAATACTAGGTTTTTTCTGATGGGTTCAAATTAAGGTAAAGATTAATCTAATATCACTGCAGATGGAAGAGCACGGGAAGGGCGATAGACGAGATGAGAGAAGAGAGATAGGGAGGTGCAGCATCATGCAGAGCTTTGTGGATGAGGGTTATTATTGTAAACTGAATTCGGAAGGAGACAGCAGACAGTGCAGTGATTGGCACAAACTGGAGGCGTTTGTGTAGCGTTTGGTCTGAAAGACGAGCCCGGCTGCTGCATTAAGAATAGGTTGTAGAGGAGAAAGTTTAGTGAGTGGAAGATGATTAGTCAGGAGTTACAGGAGTCTAGACAAGAGGGAATCAGAGCGACATATAACATTTTAGAGGTTTGAATTGTAAGAAATGGGCGGATGTTTTTAAGATGCATGTGGCAAGACTGATTTAGAGATTAAATATACAGTGCAAAGGAGAGGTCGGAGTCCAGCACAACCCCAAGACAGCGGGTGCTGCCTCGGTGCTATAGAGATCCCACAGACCGACATGGAGAGGTCAGGGTTGGGTCGGTTAGTAGATGCTCAGTCTGAAAAAGATTAAGTTTCAAGAAGAGAGAGGACACGATGTTAGAGACAGTAGAGAGACAGTCACTAGTGTTCTGGAGTAAGGGCCAGAAGTTGGCAAAATCAAAAAAATAATTTTTGTACAGGTTTTCATTTTTGTAAATGTATGAAAGCATTATAAAACCTATACAAATTTGGTATCCCCTTAATCGTGCCGACCGAAAGCACACACGCACTCGTAGCGTCACTGCGGTGAAAAACGGGGGGGAAGTCAGGTGTGTCACTGAAGCAGGCGGCAAGCCAGCCGCGAAAAATGCGCCAGGATCACTATCGAATTGTGCGGCCATTGTTCAGGGGACCAAAAGAAGAATGAAGTGCTGTGTAAGGGTAAGACGTGCGCATGTACCTCGAAGGTGGTGGTAAAATTGCTCCCTATTGTATAATCAATCTTCATCTATCTATCTAATATCTCTCTATATCTACACCACAACTGTGACAGCCTATGAGTTATTTTCTCTGGTCACAACTGCCCAGCCCCCCTCACTAGCACATTGCACTAATGTTCCTATACGTACTGCACCGTTGCAGGAAGCGACTGCCATCCACCTCCTCCCACCGCAGTGCATCCCTACACTATGCATGGCCGCGGACTGACAGCCCCTGAAACCCGACCGCCCCTCTCACCAACCCAGGGAGTCTTACAGGCTTCTAATTCACCCTATAGTAATGCGCACGCAGAACACTCCCTCCCCATTTCTGCTCCCCACAAACCAATGACCCCCGGGTAAGAGTTTTATTTTAGCTGCATTACACATTGTGTGCAAAGGTGGTGTGAGCTGGGTGGCTTGGAAAAGAGGTGTTTGGGCGCAAAGACGCTCTGCCTATTGAAGACTGATCTCGGTGTATAAGCCGAGTCTGGATTTTCAACTCATAAAATTGAGCTGAAATTCTCGGCTATCGAAGTATCGATGTACATCTTGGCAAAATTGTTGTTATTTTGCATCACGGAAGTCACGCTTCATATTGCTGAACTTTTATTATTTTGGGGGCACCCACCAATCGTTTTTAAGGGCTTATTTTTTGCAAACATGATAGCTCTTTTTTAGTGGTCTAATTTTAGATTGCGTGATTTTTGTAAATCATTTTTAGACATTTTTAACGAAGTGCATTAATAAAAACTCATCTTTTTTCAGAGAGATTTTTTTAAGGTTGTTTTTTACGGGGTCACTTTAGCGTATCTAAACGATTCTGGTTTATTATACAATTGTTACGGACGCCAGGGAACCAAATATGTGGGGGTTTTTGTGTATTTATATTCAATTGTACTGAATTAAAAAACTAATTTGGAGAAAATCTTATCATTTTGAGCATCCACCATCTTATTTATACTGCATACTTTTTTATTTTTCGGCTGAAACAAAATCTGGTTAGGGGCTTATTTTTTTCAAGAACAGTTCTTTTTATTGTGGCTTATTTTAGCAGTGCATAACATTTTTTTACCTCTGCGGGTCCAGTAACAATTCGGTTTTATATTTGCAGATTGGTTACGGACGCGGTCAAATAACAAATAAGCGGGCGGGATGGGGGTTGTGTTAGTGTATATGTTTTTATACGTTATTAAGTTTTTTTATGTGTGAAATGTGTTTATTTTTTTAAATTTATATATAATGGTGAGTTAAGGTTTTGCATATTTTTACTTATCACTTATTGCAACTTAACCAGTGATAGCACTGATCACTGGTTATAAGTTTCAATACACTGCTCTACAATTCTATTTTTATTGTTAGAGCAATGTAAACTGTCTGAGCAAGCTTGCGCATGCTTAACAGTTTACAGTCAGACCGAGACGGGAGATCGGTACAGGGCATGCGAGAAAGGTAAGGGCCAGGGCATTGTGCACTCCGTCGGAGCTGCCCAGAAGAGGTCGGATCCCCCTGGTGAAGTGCTACACGGGGAATCTCCTATCATCCGCAGAAATCCCCTTACACGCCCGCGATCATGTCATGACCCGGCCGTGTAAGGGGTTTTAACACCCACGATCGACCCTGCCTTGCCCAGATCGCGGGTGTTAACGCACGTGTCACGTCGATAGACGCTGACAGCCGCTTGATTCTTGCGTAAAGCAGTTCGACGATGATTCCGTAATAATCAGCACGTTTTACACCCTAATAACGATTCCCAGAAGCTGGGGCGTTATTCTACGTCACTGGGCGCGCTAAGACCTAGCCCTGGGGATACCGTAATAACGTCGTTGGTGCGCCTTTTTCCGAATGAGAATAAAGGTCTGAGACACCCCGAAAACCGTCAATTTGGACCATAGTTGTATTAGGTATTGGTATCATAAATAAATTCTTTTACTATTAAATTTATGATCTTAAGAATTGGTATAATTACCTTTTTCGATTGGTAAACAGCTATATTATGCGCGGCCACCGTGAGCTCTGTCTTGCATTTATACTTTTTGTTTTTCCTGTAATGTCGATTTTGTATGGATGCTTAGACAAACCGCGTGATATCCACCCTTACATTGATGTAGACAAAAAATTATTTTTATGTGCAAGCTTTCATTCCTTTTGTACTGGTCAGAATGGATAATCCTGCAGTTCGTTGAACCATTGCCGCGAACCTGCCCCCGCCGTGTATTCACGGCAGCTGGGTTCGAGTCGCGCTGCGAATGGAGAGGGATCTAAAATTTCAATCATCACCGCCTTTCTTCCTAGACCGACAGAAATCTAAATAAACAGTAAAAATCATAAACACATTAGGTATCGACGTCTCCGAAAATGCCCTCTATCAAAAAATATACGTTTTTTTAATTCGCGTTTAACCCACCGTAACGCGGAACAATAGCGCCCAAATTCGAAAAATGTGCACTTTTTTTGCCATTTGAAAAATAAAAAAATCTATAAAAATGATCACAGGTTCATACAGTCACTAAAAAGGATCTCATTGAGAATATTATCAAAGTTCGCAAAAATTACACCACCACAGCCCGTTAACAACCCAAAGTGTACAAAAAGTTATTAGCGCGCAAAAGTTGGAACAAAATTCAAAAAAATAATTTTTGTACAGGTTTTCTTTTTAAATGTATGAAAAGCAGTTATAGCATTATAAAACCTATACAAATTTGGTATCCCCTTAATCGTGCCGACCCAAAGAATAAAGTAGATATGTCATTTGGGGCGCTCAGTGAAAGACGTCATATCCAAGCCCACAAGAATATGGCGCAAATGCGGTTTTTCACCATTTTCACTGCATTTGGAATTTTTTTCCCGCTTCCGAGTACTTGGCATGGAATATTTAATACCATCACTATGAAGTGCAATTTGTTACGCAGAAAACAAGCCGTCACACAGCTCTTTACGTGTAAAAATAAAAAAGTTATAGATTTTGAAGGTGGGGAGTGAAAAATGGACA